>MU614630.1:8518-48713 GCA_025201725.1 Chytriomyces sp. MP71
CCCAACGTCCACTTTTTTCTTTTTGTTTTTTTGTAGTTTGGCTCCAACAAATGACGGACAAGAAGAAGCGGAAGGAGAAGCGAGTCGAAGAAGATGTCGCGCAGCCAGACGAGCAGGAGCGCAAGAAAGCAAAGAAGTTGAAGAAGGAGGCGGTGTTGGAGGAGGAGGTCGCCGACGAACCAGTCGTGAAGAGGAAGCTCAAGTCCGACTCCGGAGCTCGCGATGAGGAAGCAAAAGGGGACAAGAAGGAGAAGAGAAAGAAAAAGAAGCTTGCGGATGGTGTGGAACTCGGATCATTCGTTGATGCAGCGGTTGAGGCAAGCGCTGCCACAGTCACTGGATCTGTCTGGACCTACAAGGAACGCGCCAAGACGGGCAGTCTGTCTGCCGCAGACGCAGCCACTTTCCTGGAAACGAACGCAATCAACGTGAGCAATGCCGACGAAGGCCTTGCTTCCAAGCCAATTCTGGATTTCGCGTCTGCCGGGTTTCCCTCAGATCTAGTCAAGATTCTCAATGAGTTTCCCAAGCCAACTGCGATTCAATCAGTAACATGGCCTCCTATCTTGCTCGGAAGGGACTTGGTTGGTATCGCTGCTACAGGGTCTGGGAAAACTATTGCCTTTGGAATCCCCGCGATGCTTCACATTATGAACAAGCTGGCTACAAACAAAGTTTCTGGAAAGTCAAAGCGCAAAATTCAAGCTCTTATCATGTCTCCGACGCGTGAACTCGCGATGCAGATTCAGGATACGTTTGAAAAGTTCGGAAAGGCGACTGGCTTGACCAGTATTTGCCTATATGGGGGAGCTTCCAAGTTTGACCAACGCCAAGGTCTACGCTTAGGCCCTGACATTGTCGTCGCTACTCCAGGGCGGTTGATTGATTTTATGGGAGACAGTGAATGCGATCTGTCCGATGTTGGTTTCTTTGTCTTGGATGAAGCTGATCGCATGGTGAGAAAATGTGACAGACTTGAAGGATCAATGAATGCTGACGTTATTCATCATAGTTGGACCTAGGATTTGAGCCGAACATCAAAGAGATTGCTGCAGCTATCAAAAACAAGCAAAGGCAGACCGTTATGTTCAGGTTGCCTTGTTGACTTCCACGTTTTTGACTTTCTAAAGTTACTTCATCCACCAGCGCAACATGGCCTCAATCAGTCATGAATCTCAGTCAAAAGTACTTGAGAAACCCGGTTCACATCACGGTTGGATCCAAGGACTTGTCTGCCAACGTGAACATTACCCAGCGGGTCGAAGTTCTCTCTGACAACAGAGCTAAAGAATCACGCCTGGTTTCCCTTCTCAAAGACTACCACAAGAGCCGAAAAAACAGAATCATGATTTTTGCCCTTTACAAAAAGGAAGCGGCTCGTTTGGAACAGTTTGTGCGACAGCAAGGGTACAACGCAAATGCAATTCATGGAGATCTGACTCAGGATAAACGGTCTGCTGCCATTTCTTCATTTAAAGATGGAACTTGCCCACTTCTGATTGCCACAGACGTGGCAGCGCGCGGTATTGATATTCCGAATGTCGAATACGTGATCAACTACACTTATCCTTGTGAGTCAGTGCCCTTGAGCTTGTTGCGATATTGAAATTTGATTGGCTTGGCAGTGACAACGGAGGACTACTGCCATCGCATTGGACGTACTGGAAGAGCTGGAAACAAGGGAATTGCCCACACTTTTTTCACTGCGTTGGACAAGTCCCATAGTGGAGCCCTCATCAATGTTCTCAAGCAAGCTAAACAGAAAGTTCCAGACGAGTTGATGAAGTTTGGAACAACAGGTTTGTAACATCATCATGAGACATAAATTTTTCTAAATAGACCGCAAAATACAGTTAAGAAGAAGCTGGACGCAAACTACGGGGCTTTCACGAAGGATATCGATCCTTCTGTCAAGGCTACGAAAATCACGTTTGGAGACGATGACGATTGATTTATTAGTTATCATTCCAGGATCATCAATAAATCCTTTCACTTTTCTTGATGTCTTCCTCACTAAGGTCCATAAGTGTATTCGTAATTGGCGAGCTTTCCAGCTCAAATTCCCACCACCTCATCCGCCCATCCCGAATTGAAACCAAATGACGATTTCTCGCGATTTGTTTTTGTTTCGACGTAAGGAGGGTTGTGCCAAAGATGGTATCAGATGGATGATCCAAAGTGTCGCCGCATGCTGTGATCGGCTGTCAGTACCTTAGTTGATGAAACTAAATAATCACCTGACAGCGCCTCAATGTAGCAAGCTGTCCTCATTCTAAGGGCTCGACAACCCATCGATACGTCTTGATTGGAATATTTCAACTCTTGGTTATCTGTAAAATCTTCCAGATGCACAGCGTCATAATAGTCATCTAATAACCGCTTCGCGTTCGTAAGATTGGCAAGTAGGCGAGACGCGCTTTCTCGTTCTCGAATTGCTGAAACGGCTAAGGTTCTAGTCTTGCCCAAGCGGTCAATCACACTTTCTCGAGCTTCAGCAATATCACTCTCTTCCGTTGTTGCATTCCATTTATCCTGATTGTATGGGACTTCATTTCCTTCTGATTCATATCCATCAAAAGTCACGTTGTGTTTCCCAGTCGACTTTTTGGGCCGACGCGTTCGCGACTTGAGATGCCGCAGGAACTTTCGCCGGACTTGAAAGCCTCGAAAGGTAGTTTGAATTAAAGTGGCTGCGTGTTCAAGCTCAGCACTTTTGAGTTCATCTACTTTGTTACTGTGTGTGGTTTTGAGTTTGAGGAGATCCCTTTCGCGCTTTGACACTCGCGATTGGATGAACCGTAATCGGTCCTCATATCCATTAATTCGATTCCTGTTTGCTCTCTCCTTTGCACAATGACATCTTGCAATGTAGCCCCTGAATACCGACTGGATGCGAATGGCCGCACGCCGAAGTTGATTCAGTCTCCTTCGCACTCGGAAGCCACGAAAGTAACGCTGAGTTAAACAGTCGCGTCAACGCTCAGAAGTTCAAGTTTGGTGTCTGCACCTGTACGGTCACTGCTTGGAGATGAAACATGTTGACAATTCTTTGGGGCCCCCACGATGCCGCCCCCAGTCCTCTTCCCTCTCGGGAAAGTACACTACTGATTTGAAATTGTCACTGTCTCCACTGCGGCGTCTAATAAAATATCAGACTTTGAATAAAGACCGAAATGGTTGTTCACAGTTGTGAACAAACAATTTATAAAAACCTGGTTCAAAATGTCAAAATATAAGCAACAGACTTTACACGCGAATTTCAAGGTGCCAGCACCAGCAACAAACGATTCATTACCTATTGCAAATTCGATGCCGGCTTGAAACAACGTTGCTTCAACGCGCGACCGCGATTAGATTCAGGAAGTCCGAAAACCAAAAGCATCATCACGTACAAAAGCAAACACCAATGCAAGCAGCAACAGCAACAACAAGAACAACAGCAGCAGATGAGCTGGATTAGAAGAACAATGCTTTCACTCGCAGTCTGGCCCGTCTGCTTCTGCTGTCGCTGTGGTCCCTCAGCCAAGCATTGCCCTTCTTTCAACCACAAGCAACTCCAATTCAAACAATTCATCAGAAAGAGAATTATGTTATCACTCTTTGCTATCAACTCAAGTCTTTTTCCAATCTCGTCAAATCTGCTGCTTCAAAAGTATCGATCGCGTGACATTTCATCATCACTGCCAATTCATACTCCAAAAACCACTCGCTACTTCATTGTTGATACAGACAGCAATTTTTCTGACAATCTGCTTCAAGAAACTCAGGATTCACTGGTCCCATTGACTCCTGTTGCTTGGAATTTATGGGATACTCTTGACAGTGAAACTGGCAAAGACGACTACTCAGAAAATGATGAAAATGAATCAGATGATGGAACTGAATCTGACAGCTCTTTTGAATCCAAATATTTTTTGTCACAAAGTGGGAGTGTTTTGTGTATTTTTTGGGACAAAAACTAACCCCACAGCCAGACTCAACATTCCAAAGTGGATGGACAAGAAATTAAATTCCATTACAGGTATTAATCACGTGACTTTCTGAATCCTATATAAACTAATTCATGTTTTCTAATTTCTCTTTTGTTTTTCTCTCAAAAACAGGCTGTGGTGGCGGAAGCTCCAGTAGTTGTGAGTGTTCTTCATGTTGTGGACGAACCAACTCTAATCTTACTTTTTCCAAGTTCAACCACCAGTAGTTACATTTATTAGATCCAAAGCCAAAATTCAACGCAACTTTGATCAAGCTGTTGCCTTTATAAACCAGCATCCAGATTTCTTTCTGGCCAAAGAACACAAGAAAATTAAAATATCACTGAAGCACATCAAATACGTTTTACTGGATGGCAATGGCACAATCTCAGCTTCAAAATACAAATCTCTCTGGACAGCAAATATTGATCCAGCTAAGAAAAATCATCTTCAGTACAAGGTTGAATTTGACAAACAATTCCAGCAAAACAGCAATTTCAGTCAAGAAGTATGCTTTTCCCACTTCTCCTTCTGATTCATATTCTAACAAAAATCTTTATTATCATTTCAATTTGTTTCAGCATGTATTTGGTTATTCAGGTTTGTATGTAGTATTGATTGCTTGCCATGAAAGCTGAATTTATTGCTAAAACTTTTCTTTTTTTAACTCATAGGCTCTCAATCGCAATCATACTTACAAATTGCAACTGGTGGAATTTGGTCCCAAATCGGATGAGGTGAAGTGGCACAGGGCAGAGAGGGCAGAGAAACATCCAACAACGGGGAATCTTGTGGTAAGCTCTTCCCACTTCTCCTTCTGATTTGCATTCTAATGAAAATATTTCTTATAATTTTGTTTTGTTTTGGTGTGGAATCTATTATTCAGGTTTGTATTTAGTATTGATTGCTTGCCATTATTGTTGAATTGATTGCTGACAAACTTTGTAGGCTCACAAGGAACATAAAGTAAACAGCAAAAAGTTTTTGTATAACCTAGCTGCTTCAATCGCCACTCGCTCTTCTCTCAGCCTGGATGAAGCCTTTGATTTCGTATTGCACATCGCTGTTGAAGGAGAAGTCACCGGTGCCACAGCCCATGTCTGTTTGTCTAGTGCTGTAAAACTGGAAGAGACTCGGAAAAAGACAAGTGGAAAACTGTGAAAGCATTTGAAAGCATTTCTGTTGCGCTATGGCCCCGAAACACTCAAGAATCGTTCAAATACTATTCCCTCCCTACAACAACTATGGATATTGTGACTTTTTATACCTTTTTGGGGCTTTGGTTGGCTTTAAAAAACCAAGCATTTCAAAACTGGCTTTCCTGTTCGCATTACCAGGGTATCCTCGGAAACCCTAAACCAAGCAATTGATAACAAGCTGTCCGCACTAATCGTAGGGCAGTCGCTCTTTTTATTTCAAGACACTCTTGCGCGCTTTCTTAAAAGAAACCACTCTGTGTTCAGCAGCCTCTGACTGGAGATACTTCAAGATTCTCTTTTGGATTGCTGGTTGGTTCCGCGTGAGTTCATCAATCACATTGTCAATCCACAACTCTTGTCGCAGCCTCGAAAGAATTTTGTTGTGATGTAACCCCTCCGCTTTCATTCAATACAGCACAAGTTTCGCGTTGCGTTCAATGGCGAAAGCCTCTCGATCAGTTTCGAAACATTCTCGTCCCTCCATCAACATTGCTATTCATCGAATTTCGTTTGTGTCTTCTCGACCTCGACTCCTTTTGTTCGCAAAGACTGTTTTGATTCATCGGAAATAGACTCACTCTTCAATCTCTTGATCGGTTGTTCGAGTTCATTGATTCTTTCCTTGATTCTTTCCTTCAATGATTGGTTGACATTGAATCGACCAGGATTCTCGAGTTTCAAGTGTTTCTCAGGCACGTCAATCTCAACTGCCTCCTCCGAACCGAAATAAGGAACACTCACCTTCGACAGTGTTGAATTTATCTTCTTTTTGTCCACTTTACAGATGTGGTTATTTCGCGGGTCTCTGTAAATAGTTCCCATTGGAAGAGACTTTAAGAATTTTGATCTAACGCTGGTTGACGGAACAACACACTTCATAATTTAGTTTGAACAAGAAATAAGTTTTTTGAAATAACGTAGAATTGGATGAAAATAAACAATTTTGTGTTTCGATTTTTTACACTGCGTATAATTTTTCTCGCCATCATGATTGGTCCACTGTTTTGTTCACGGCTGTGAATTGCCATTCAAAGTTTGATATATTTATGCCGCAGTGGAGACTTCAACAATTTCAAAGCAGTAGTGTACTAGCCCGTGAGGGAAGAGGGCGGGGCGCGACATCGGGGGGTGATGTTGAATTTATTTGAAATCACATTATTTCTGGTTCTCCGGACGAAGAGATCTGACAGTCACACCCGCACGCCACATTTCACTCTCGCGAATTTCCTTGAGCTCAGCTTCGAATCTCTCACGGTAGTCCGGACGACCGTTCTCCGTGATCGATCTCTGTGACTCGGAGCCATTTGCAACAGATTCATACAAACGTTGGAATACTGGCTTCGTAGCCTTGTGGAACTCCGGTGCCCAGTCCAATGCACCGCGACGAGCGGTGGTGGAGCAGTTAGCGTACATCCAATCCATTCCTCGAGCACCAATCAGAGGGTACAGAGACTGGGTAGCTTCTTCGACAGTCTCGTTGAATGCCTCCGAAGGAGAGTGTCCTGCCGCACGCAAGACCTCGTATTGAGCTTGGAACAGACCCTGGATAGCTCCCATCAAGACCCCACGTTCTCCGGTTAGGTCAGAGTAGACTTCCTTCTCGAACGTTGTCTCGTAGAGGTAACCGGAGCCGATAGCCACACCCATTGCGAAAGCACGCTCACGAGCCTTGCCGGAAAAGTCTTGCCAGATGGCAACAGAGGAGTTGATACCACGGCCTTCAAGGAACAGGGATCTCACAGTGTAACCAGAACCTACACACCGGGCCATTAGATTATAGTGGTAAAGTACGGGACTACATAGTACTCACCCTTGGGGGCAGCGAGGACGACGTCAACGTCCTTAGGGGGGACAATGCCAGTTTGATTGTGAAAAACGACTCCAAATCCGTGAGAGAAGAATAGAGTCTTGCCCTTCGTGATAAACGGCTGGATCTGGGGCCACGCCTCCTTCTGGCCAGCGTCGGACAACAAGAACGATACGACGGTTCCCTTCTCGGCAGCTTGCTCCATGGAGAAAAGAGTCTTGCCTGGCACCCATCCGTCCGCAATAGCCTGTTTCCAGGAAGCTCCGTTCTCTCTTACTCCAACGATAACGTTCAGTCCCTGGTCGCGCATGTTGAGAGACTGGGCCATGCCCTGCGTTCCGTAACCGAGAACGGCCATAGTATCTTTGGCAAAGATCTGAGCAAGCTTCTCTTTGGGGAAGTCGGCGCGCTCCCAGACAGTCTCCGAAGTACCGGCAAAGTCAAGAGTCTTAACGCCTCGCGACTGGATCTTCATCTATTAAACCGAAGAAATATCAGATAAGTGATAAAACATAACGGCAGCTGGACTATTGAGAACAGGAGACGGCCGGGAGAGAGAGGAAAACGAGATAACAAAAAAAGATAAGGAAAAGTCGCGAAACTCACCGCGACTGGCGCCCTGGTGGCAACGCGGGCTGCGGCGCCGGCGAAGGCACTGATGTTGCGGACCGCGGTTCTTCTGGCGGCGGCGGTGGCGGCCCTTTGCGCTGCAATGCGGATGGCAGTGGTGTTCATTTCGAGCTCCTTTTTTTTTAGCGCCATGACGTGCGCCAGCACCGTCCTTTTAAGCGGCCTCGTGGGCGAAAATCGAACGAGTCACATCTCGAACGTGATAAGACATTCGAAAGTGATAACTACTGACGTTGCTCCCAAACTCCTTTATCCTTCCTTCGTCGTCTACACAGCAAGGTCCTTCCGGGTGACAGTGGAAAAAACGTAACTTTCTTTCTTATCAGGAAAGAAAGATTATTCGGCTCGCAGCGCAGCCAAACGCTGTTCCATCTCATCCTCTTCATCATTGGCAATTGGTGCAGCAACCTTTTGTTTCTGCAGGGAAAGATTACCAAATCTGAAAACAGAAAGAGATAAAGTATACCTCCAACGTCGCTCCAACAGACCCCGCTTGTCCCAAAAGCCCATCGGTCAATTCGAAGAGGACGTTTTCAACCTCCTTATCTGCCTCCTCTTCGATACCATCCTCATCCAGCGCATCAATGGCGTCGTCCATCATTTCGCTGATGATTCCGGCCTGACAGAAGTTCAGACCAGGTGATAGAATATGATCGAACAGTACCTTCATCATTTCCATTCCCATTTCCTGCATAGTTTTGTGGATTTCGGGCAGTTTGATGAGGTTGTTCACGAGTTTCATAATGTCCGTACTTTGCTTGAGAGATCCCGCAATTTTGGCAGCAGCTGAGAAAATAGTATGATGAGAATTATGACCATTCAGGCATATGGGAATTCCGAGGGAGAAGAAGTGTAGCCACGACACGCGTTCTGATGTGGAAGTTGCTCAAGCCCAACAAGTATCGGCGGCAAAATCCAAGACTTTGAGAATCAACGATACTCGCGATCTTATAACGATTATAAGAGAAGAAACTGGCGCGACCAACACACCGAGTTGTTGCTGCAGCTGCATTTGCAACGAATTGAGCTGGGCCTTCGAGGTGTGCAGCCTGTCTTTGGCCTTCCTGCTGCGCACCATCTCCTTCGCCAGGACTTTGCACGACTGCGCGTCGTTGCGCTTCGCCGCCGCTTTGATGTTCTTCCGGACCTTGGCCTCCTCCGCGTCGATCCCGCGTATTTGCTTGTCTAGCTCTCGCTCCTGGGTGCGGATCGCGGCACGCCACTTTTTTACCTGCATTGGGTTTCGAATAGTATAAGTGTCAAAGTCAGCTGGTGTGAGGTAGCATTGATGTCGCACGTTGGACCAGTTCACTCCGCCAGCACACAGCCCTTTCAGTGAAACCCAAGCCCGCATGCGTCACCAGTTCGAGTCCCTTTCTTGGAAGGCTCACCTGCTCCTCCGGAGTAGGTGCCAAGATTCCAACGCTCTTCAAAAACTGGTTCATTTGGGAAATGTTTCGAAGAATGGCAACCACATCAACGTCATCTGTCCGGCCCCTCTTTGACGCCATCCAGTCCAAGCTCACCGCTGCCCTCGCACCAGTGGCCCTTGACATCATTGATAACTCGCACTTGCATGCCTCCCACGCCGCAATGTAAGCGTCGCCAACGTGGCTGCACTTTTGAACACCAACTCTTGTCCAATTCAGGCGTGGCTCCACCGCAAAGGAAACACATTTTGAAATCAGAGTCGTTTCTAACGAGTTCGCGGGAAAGTCTCTTGTGCAGAGGCACCAGGTCATCTACAAGCTCTTGGATGAAGAACTGAAAGAAAAGGGCCTGCACGCACTTCAAATCAAGGCTCAGACAGAGGCTGAGGCAAACAAATAACAATTTTATTTCAAATAAACGGAATTCCATAATCCCCTCGTTCAGCGACGTCTACTTTAAGATAAATAAGTATACTTACAATACAAACCATCAAGGAGTTGAAACCATCATCCTCACAGAGATGCAGTGCTCCACTGATGCAAAGGGGAGGAAGAAATCAAAAAAAAAAACACTACAAACCTGTCATCCCACGCTCCGTTGCGTTGAGGACTGCGGCTGCGTCTCCGGTCGCCGCCCCGACGATCAAATCCGTTTCCAGCGTCATCACGACCACCACGCCCACTGCCTTGGGTTTCCTCTCCACGACCACCGCCACCCCTTCTGTCATCAAAACCACTGCCACCACGACGGTCAAAGCCATTGCCGACAGCACCTCCATCGTCACGATGCTCACGCTCACTGCGCTGGTCACGGTACTCTCGACTATCGCGTCCACCGCCGCTGTGAGGGCGCCTGTCATCGTAGCGGTCCTCTCGTCCACCACCTCCGTATCCAACACCTCGACCTCCGCTGGGAGGACGCCGGTCATCGTAGCGGTCATCGCGTCTGCCTCCGCCACCAAACCCACTACCATATCCTCCACGGTCGTATCCTCCACGATCGGATCCCCCACGGTCATAACCGCCGCCGGCGCGAGACTGTCCATATCCTCCACCTCCACTCTCACGCTCTCCAATAGAAACAGCAGCTCCAGCCCCGCCGCTGCCGCCCTCGCGCCCGCTTACTTTGACATTAACATCGTTTCCACCTTTTCTCGTGTTTCCGAGCCCACCCCCCAAACGGCGTGGTCTCCAGCCCTTGACCGTACGACCACGCTCAACGTCCACGACCACACGACGACCGTCAATTTTCATGCCATCCGCTTCACGGTAGGCCACCGTCAAGTCACGTTCTCGCTCAAACTCGACGAAAGCGTATCCGCGGGGCTTGGTGGGCTTTTTACCAGCCTCTGTTTGAGTCACAATGCGAATCTGGAAATGATCAAGGTGGTTATGTTTTGCAGGATACGAGTGAAAGGGATGGACGACGAGGGTCAAGATCCACCGAATACTAACTGAGATAACGGGTCCGAATTGCTCAAATTCACGACGCAGCTGCTTCTCCGAGACACCATAACTCTGTTATTTTCATGTGTTTGTTAACAGATGGGAAGCATATTTCAGACGCTATAACCAACGAATACGAAGAAAATAAGCTACCAATCTGCCGACAAAGAGAGTCTTGTAGGGGTCTGAGGCAATGTGTGTGTCACTGCTTGGGTCCCAGGCCGCGAGGCCTGTCGTGACCGCCTCCTCTGCCTTTGCCTTGCGTTCTTCGGCCTATAGATGCAAATAAATACATAAAGCAGGGTGTAAGTGTGCGGCGAGGAGCGGAGGCGAAAGTGGATGAGGGATGCGGCATTGACACGGACCCGCCTCTTCTTGAGCTCCTCCTTTGTCTCCGAGGGCACGTAGTCCTTGTCGTGGCCGTCTACGCGAGCGAGGAACTGCGCGATACCCGTGACGGGCGGCAACTTGCGGGAAGCGGGATGGCGGTCGACAGGAGCCGCGTAGTCGAGCGGCGGTCGCGGCGCGAACAGCTTGAGCAGATTGGCTGTTTTCAGGTAAGCAGCCAGCGTCAGTCGCATGCCGCATGCGGAGGGTTTTAAAGGGGGTTGACGGGGTGGTGAGGGGGGCGGTGTGCGAAAAAGCGAGTGGGGGATGGGCACCATCGAGGGTCGAGGACATCCGGTCGGGTGCACACAAAAAATGTTGGGTGAGGCTGCCACCCCTGACCAAAACACGCCAAACTTACACGCCGCTTGGACAACATCAGCCTCAGTCCGCCCAGCCCTTACCAGACGTGCCTATGCCTCGGCCGCCGGAGCCAAGCCGCTGCCACAGTCGCGTGCGTGACCCCTTGTCGCCGTTGTCCCCCACCTTTCTTCGCTTTTCACCACTCACAGCCCCACCTCGCCCGCCTCGCCTTCGCGGCGAACTACACCTCCAGCCCAGCCCTCCGTCGCCAGCATCGCCCGCTACGTCGCCGCTCCCGTCGCTCTCGTCGCTGCACTTTACTGGTACTCCAACGAGTCTCAGGCCGCTTCCAAGAAGCACATCATGGACAAGAAGGCAAAAGAGGACCCGACTCCTGCGTTGAACGACCCGAAAGGTGGGTCCGGGTTCCTCTCCGCATTCAATAACAAAAATATTGTTAATAGAATTCAAGGCATTCACGCTCTCGAAGATTGAAAAACTCACTCCTACCACGAGTCGCTTCACGTTCGATCTACCTGAGGGGGCTACGGAGCTGGGTTTGCCTACCGCCTCTTGCCTCGTGACTCGTTTTGTCAAGGGAGTGAAGGAGGACGGCAAACTCGACCAAGTGATCCGCCCCTACACGCCCATCGAGGACCCCGCAAATGGTTACACTGGAACATTTGACTTGGTTGTTAAGGTGTATCCGAACGGACCAATGTCGAACCACATTTTTGGCTTGAAGCGCGGCGACACGCTCGAGATGAAGGGTCCTATTCTGAAATACAAGTATGAGCCCAACACGTTGGAGCACGTTGGTTTGATTGCCGGAGGCACGGGCATCACCCCAATGCTGCAAATCATTCAACGCGCCCTCGCCGACCCGAAAGACCACACCAAGCTTACCCTTCTGTTTGCCAACGTGAAGGAAGAAGAGATCATCCTGCGTGATTACATTGATGAGCTTGCCAAGAAACACAAGGACCGATTCAACGTTTACTTCACTGTGGACAAGCCTTCAGACAAATGGACAGGTGGATCTGGTAAGTTATCGGCTTCAACCGACTTGAACAGTCAGACAAAGCAGCTCTTACTGCTCGCGTAAATCGTAGGATACGTGTCTGAGGAGATGCTCACGTCGTTGATGCCCAAACCTGGTGCCGGAAAGGTCTTTGTGTGCGGACCTGGACCCTTCTACGCGCACGTTTCTGGCACGAAGGCGAAGGACTACACGCAAGGTGAAATTGGCGGTCTTTTGTCCAAATTGGGTTATTCCAAGGACGACGTTTTCAAATTTTAATGAATGAAAAAAATTCGTTGGAGAGGACCAATGTTGACAGCACTTTTGAGTTCCTTGCGTCAAAGGGGCCAACAGTACGCGTCAGATACCAACGTAATCATGATTAAGATACAACTTGTGTGCCCCTACCATTGACATTCCATCACTCAACGTGATCTAACGGAGTCCAACCGACTGTTTCGGGTGATTATTTTTGGTGATTATTGGCAATGGGAGAGTCTTTCGCTTCGTCATGGTGCTGCTGTGTAAGTTTCCTTATTCGTTCTTCTTCATAACAATTGCAATGCTTTATTTCAACGACCGCCCCAACCGAGAAACGCCCTTCAGCCCCGTTGTTGCTCCCTTCCCTGCAAATCCACTTCCTCGCCCTTTCACCCCGCTCCTCTTCGGATTTTTCCATCCAACGCCTTTTCCCGTTTTTCCTCGCGACCGCTTGAACGCGTCACTTCCAGGAATGTATCCGCGACCGTACTTTCGAAAGCTCGAGCGGACCGCCACCAAAAGAAAAGACGAGGCAATGATACCAATGAATGCAATCGAGACGACTCGATCGAACGGAAGATTTGTGCGAGCTTGTACTTGCGACTTGATCCAATCGAGCATCCTGATCGTGAGGAAAAAAAAACAAAAAATATAAACGAATTTTATCATCAAATTAATGAAAGAAAGGGAGGAATGCAATCAGCCGTCTTCCGCACAAATGTGGTCATTGCTTCGCTCAGTGTCTCCTGGTTGATGCACACTTTCCAGATTTTCACAGCTCATTTCTGCTTTTTCTTGCTCTGTCAACTTCTTCTTTTCCTTCTTATCTTCGCTACTCCCACTTCCACCTTCTCCTCCCCATACAATTGCTCCTCCTTCAATAGTCAAACCCTTTCCGAACCGCAAGCTCACATCATCAGCCTCCCCGTTCGATTCCTCTTCCTCCTCACACAATAAGCTTTCCATGCTCACCGACGCATCCAAGTTTGCAACCTGTCTGCACATTGGGCACTGAAACATGTGGTGGGTTTCGAGCAAGTTTCTGATGCACTTGTAGTGATAGCAATGGGAGCATGGGCTCAGGAACAAGGCTTGAAATGGGCCAATCGCACACAAACAGATGCAGCAGTCAACGCTTGCGGTAGGCTGGCTTGGTGGCGGAACTCCGGTTACTGGAGAAATCGTGGTCGTCGGAGTATTCGAGCTGTATGGGTTGGTTGCGTTCAAGAGCGATCGGAGTGCCGTGCGGAATCTGAGGGCCGGGGATAAAGAAAGTTAAATTCGTTGTTTGAGTAGGTCCAACCTCCAACCTTGCAGGATTTTCCTTCTTGCGTTGGTGTACAGTAATGCTCGACGTAGTAATCACAATCTTCATCATAATGCATTTGTAAATATCTGCAACATGTAATATGTTACTATGTCAGTATCAGATGCAAGACTACCAAGCCGAGCTCATTGCACCATTACCTTCTTGGCGACCCTGATAGTCGATACCAAGCTGGATAACATCGCCGTCCTTCAAAGGATACGGTCGACTGAGCTTGCCAGACGGACTGAGTCGCATTTTGTTCAAGAACGTTCCGGAGGAGCTTCCAGTATCCTTCAAGTACACCTAAAACAATTGACACGACGTCATGACCGGCTCTTTTCTCACTAGAAGAATGTACCTGTCCATCGCGCAGCCACATTTCGGCATGACCTCTGCTTACAACTTTGCTTTTAAACCACACATGCTCGATACTTTTGGTCGGAACCAGCGGCTGCTGTCCTCCAGGTTGGGCCAAGAGAACTTCGACAGCCGGTGAAGACGCCGGATTTTCGGCCGTTGATGTTGCGGCACGTTGTCTCGTGTCCATTTGAGGGGTCAGAGGAGAAAGAGCCATTATATCCTCATCTGACATTGGTTGAATGATATGCGAAAAGTCTTGGGGAGGCTCAATAACCATAGGTGTTGGTTCATTGGCTGTGGAAGAGTTGTTCACTGAAGGGATGTTTCCAGATGCCAGCACAGCAGCTATGGCAGCGACTTCAGGTGCTTCCGCTGCGCGCACCTGATGATTTTCATTTGAAAGGTGTTTTGACAGGTTAGTAAACAATCATCCATTTACTGTGTCGTTCTCCTTGTTCACAACCCTTGTTTCCCTCATTGTCCATTATGTCCCCCACCCATGATAGCAACCTTTGATGCTAACCTGTCTTCCAATCTTCAATACTGTTCCTTCAAATAAGTCTCGTCGTTCTTGCTCGAAATGAGCTGGTGGGGTGGTTCTTGTTGCGTCCGTGTGAGGAAGAAGGTGTATGGTTACAGAATAGTCACTGTTACAGACCGAAATCAATGCTTCGAGCTCATGAAAACGACGTGCTCGCAAGAGAAGGTTACCTGACGGAGTTGGACATGGTTGGTTGATGAATTCTCGAATGGAATGTATAAAAAGAAGTGGTTGCGACGAAACCAAAAATAGAAAGAAGGAAAGAAAGCGAATGCTAGAGGGGCTCAATATTCCCAAAATCTGTTCCTTGCCCCCGACGCATCTGTGATTTTCTCATAGTCGAATCCAAAGTCTTCTTGCGCGACCGAATGCTAACTGGAGTCACCTCAATGACTTCGTCGTCTTGAATATACGACATCAAGCGCTCCAGACCCAGCGATTCAACAGGAACAAGCTGAACTTTTTCGTCCTTAGCGACAGTTCGGACATTGCTGACAGCTTTTTGCTTGACCGGATTCACTTCCAAATCTTGTTCGCGATTGTGCTCCCCGATAATCATTCCCGGGTAAACTTTCATTCCAGGAGTGACAAAGAGCTTGCCACGAGGTTCAATATCCTTGAGGGCATACGATGTAGTTTCACCAATTGCAGTGCTAATCAAAGATCCTTTGCGAAGCTTTTCCAACGGGCCCTTGAAAGGTTCGTATCCTTTGAGAATGTGGTTTAGAGTCCCCTGTCCGCTTGTGTCACTCTTGAATTCGGCAGGGTAACCAAGAAGTCCCCTCGTTGGAACATTGAAGATGAGTCTGGCAAGGTCACCAGACGCTTCGCCGTATGTCTCCATGACTCCTTTTCGGGCACTCATTTTTTCAATAACGGTTCCGGCCTCCGTGTGATTGCAGTCTATGGTGACCTGTTCAACCGGCTCCAAAATTACGCGCTCGCCTTTGTCGTTCGTTTGCGATTTGTAAATCACACGTGGAGGACTGACGCTCAGCTCAAATCCTTCGCGGCGCATCGTTTCAATCAAAACTCCCATTTGCAGTTCCCCGCGACCGCGTACTTCAAATGCACTGTCTCCTGGAAGTTCTGTCATCTTGATAGCTGGGTTGGTTTCAAGTTCGCGAAGAAGACGGTCTCGGAGGAGCTGCGACGTCAGGAACTTTCCTGAGATCCATTGCGAAGTTAGCATTTTCTTGATCCAACTGAGAGCGTACAAACCATCAGTTCCAGCGAGAGGAGAATCGTTCACGTAAAACATCATGGAAATCGTAGGCGGGTCGACGGGAACAAATGGAAGGCAGTTCTCCACTTCAGGGGCACAAATCGTGTGGTTGACGTATGAACCCTCAATACCGGCCACACTAACGATATCTCCGGCTCCAGCGACGTCCACAGCAATTTGTTCTAGACCCCGCTTCACCAGCATCTTCGTGCATCGACCTTCTACGGAAATTTTTCCAGTTGTGTTGTCTAGGGACTTGATTCTGTCACCAGTCCGGAGAACTCCAGAGTGAATTCTTCCCAAAAAACATTTTCCAAGATAAGGATTGCTCTCAATTTGCTATTCACGTCATAAATGTCAATGCTTAGGCGCGCAACAATACAATACTCAACTGTTACAAGCATAGAAAACGGCTCATCTCGGCTAGCAGTGGGTGCAGGCACATAGTCAATGATTGTGTCCAGCAAGGGTTTAACTCCAGAGGATCTATCGCCTTCAAGCTCTTTGGTTGCCCATCCCTCTTTTGCAGAAGCGAAAATTATAGGGTACTCGGTCTATGAAAGGAGGTCAAACTCGTGAACCTAAAGTGGCATCCAATATGTAATCACCTGCTCATCCGTTGCTTCCAAGTTGAGGAACAGGTCCAGCAATTCAGCATCCACTTCGTCAACTCTTGCAG
The DNA here is from genome assembly GCA_025201725.1 of Chytriomyces sp. MP71. Lineage (NCBI taxonomy): Eukaryota > Fungi > Chytridiomycota > Chytridiomycetes > Chytridiales > Chytriomycetaceae > Chytriomyces > Chytriomyces sp. MP71. The sequence goes on from MU614630.1 coordinate 25,088, forward strand.
ATGGTCTATCCACCTTGTTCAAGACAACCAGTGGTTTCAACCCACGCGCAAGAGCTTTTTCAAGGACAAACTTGGTCTGAGTCATTGGCCCCTCTGTGGCGCAGACGACAAGGACGACTCCGTCGACCATTGACAACACGCGTTCAACCTCTCCACCAAAATCTGCGTGACCAGGTGTGTCGACAATGTTGATTCTGTGGTCCTTGTAGGTAACGCAGGTGCTCTTCGAAAGAATAGTGATGCCACGCTCTTTCTCTAGATCGTTGGAATCCATGACTCGAGCGTTACCCTCAACAGCGGCAGCACCTGTTTACAATGTCTCTGATGTGAGTATAATGAAGTTCCCAAGGGGTTCAAAATCCGGCCAGTGAAAGAGTTTGAAGGAAGGAAGGTAAAGCAGAGAGGCAGCTTGACACGCACCGGACTGCTTGAGAAGCTGATCGACGAGACTGGTCTTGCCGTGGTCGACGTGGGCAATGATCGCCACATTTCTGATCCGCGTGAGTTCAATGAGCGAGTCTGTGCCCGTGCTCAGTGATCGCGTCCCCGCCCGCAATGATCCACGCACAAGAGCCACGCCGGTTGCTGCCTTCAGGCCAGATACCTGGATTCGCATGCCCCGTAGACATGCGGGTCCACCTCGCAAGAACATCCGTTCCAAAGTGTGACGTCAAAAAAAAGGAAGATTTCGGACAAAGTTGGAGAGCAGCACGGAATAACACTGCAACAGACTCACATCCTTTGCATGGCTTCTTCCTTTTTCTTTTGCCCTCTTCTTACCATACTTAACATAAAACTTCCTTCTCCTGCATCAAAACCTGCTAAGATCCACAGTGTTATGACTCTACCAAATTCGTCAAAAACAGCAAGATGTGGCAAGGTTGGCGGGCTCCTGGGTGCGGGCTCCTTCCCGTAATTTGGTGGGAAATCCGAGAAATAGAGTGCAGAATTTTTTGGTGGTCAAATCATGTTCGCTCGTCCTTCATCCACAAGCTCAAGAAGTCATCCTAAGAATGCCAATGTTTCTACATCGTCAGAAAAAGTACTTGGCCTGGCCCCCGAAGGAAGGCAGGCGCCAATGTATTTGCGAGCTGGTCAGATTGTGTGTTTGTTTTGAGTCAACTAAATGTGGACGTTTCCAGAATCCCCGCGAGTCCCATTTACAGTGAGCGCTCCAGTGAAGAATCTGCCAGTGTCGGCTGCCATTTCAGCGGAAGGACTCACTGATAAGGAACGGGAAAAAATGGATCGCGAGAAGGAGTTCCCTCCACAAAAACTGGGTGAGAATGGAATACAGCAAGGAAAGCCCGATTCCAAAAGAAAAGATGTAGTTATTCATGTGTTTGATGAGAATCGCAACGGTGAGGACCTTTGGAACTTTGTCCATTTTCTAATTGATTTCTTTGCCAGCCAAGCGCGACTTCTACTGCAAGCAATACCTATTATTAAGGGAGATGAAATTCTTCACATATTTAGCAGATCGAGCAGCTGCTACAGCATGCCAAGTTGATATTGACGTTCATTGTGACATCGAAGTATTTGAATGGCTTATGATGTTTATCACGCGCCAGCGTCCATCTTTAGGTAACTTCCGATCCAACCTAGAAAATTTTGTCAACACATATTATCAGAGCCCAGGTCGGTTGTCAGCATTTTAATTAGCTCAAATTTTCTACAAATGGGAGCTCTGCAGGACATTTGCCTGGATTATATTCATGACCACATTAATGACATCATTAAAGGTTTGACTGATTCAGAATTTTCCGTTCTCACTGGACATTGAATGTGTTTCAGTTCCGATCGACTTAAATTGCATAAGCAAACCATTGCTTCAGAGGTACTTTCTCCGATTTCAAATGCATTCTAAGCAATCACTCTAAGCAATCATTCTTGTTATCTAAAATATACAGGCTTTCAGAGCTTTTTAGTCTCGTCGACTTGGATGAAGTTATTGACCCAAAGGATAAGCTTTCAAGCAAATTGCACATGCACAAAATTCAGCACATAATTGAACATGCAAACCACCCTAAGCACCATGAAATCAATGAGAAAGAAAGGACTCCAAAAACGCATTTCGTTTCCCCGCCAGTGCCTAAAACAGGTGATACCGATGACACTTCTTCTGACTCAGCCAGGCAACCCACTGCTGCACCCATTGATCCAAATCTGAAAACATGGCTTAGAAAATGCAAGAAATGCGCAAAAATTTATCCTAAACACGAAGAGGCATATCTGGAGTGCGAAGACGGTGTTGTCGCTATTGATTTTCATGGCGAAGTATCATCTATGCACGATCCCGACTTCAGTTTCAATTTCAACATGTGGGTGGCAGAATTAATTTTGGATGGACTGAGCTGGCGAGACGTCTTATGGAGGTTAGAAGTCACTCGTTGAATGGCATTCTCATGGAAGGAAATTATCATAGGATATGGGGCCTTATTCACCATGCAAACTGTATTAAGTGCAAAAAGCGTTTTGCTTTCATTGATTTCGCATGTTGTCGGCGACATATTGATACAGCTATTTTCCCGAATTCTGGTGGGATTGCGGAACAGAGCTCCGATTCAAAACGGGGCCGATATTTGTGTTGCGGAGAATCAGTTTATCGATTCAACCCCTTCAACGCATCTAAGGTGACATTTCTCACTATGAAGTTTCAACTAATTCAAAAACAGGGGTGCAGTTTATCTCACCATGTCTTGGAGCCAGAATTCAAGAAAACGATCATTCATCGCACCTTTGAAACCCATTTTGACCTTGTTGTCAAGCCGATTCTCGACTTAGGGTCAGAACAGGCCAAACCAGACACAATTCAATACATCAATGATGTTAGATGTTTTCGAACCTTTGGCGAATGGAATGAAGGGGTGACTCCAATTCAAGTTACGGGCTTTGAAATTAACCTCATTATTTAGATGTTCCATGAGATCGAGGCCATGAAAGCTCTCAAAAGGAACCTATCTCACCCGCAAGGATTCAATACCATGGAGCCCAAAGTTATTCCTCAAATTCCCATTTTCCCGAAGAATCTTGGACTCTATTTGCAACGGGAAGAAGGTATTCTACCTTTCATACTTCACTCATCATTCATCAAACAGTTTTCTGTCCGCAACAGATGCCAGCCGCATCCAGTCTTTGTCAAGACAATGCTTAAAATTCCGAAAAATGAAGTGTCAAGAATGGATGGAAGCTTTCGCGTCAGAATAAATTAATTTATATCTCAATCTCTTCTTCTTCCAAAAATGCTCGTTTTCCTCATTCCAAACTAATGCGTCCAGCCTGGCTCCCGATGATGTTCCCATCCTCCTTACGCTATGAACTGAGTCGCCGACCCCCGAAACCAGCAGCAGCCTTGTTAAACTGTGTCTGCGTCAAATGAAATCCACCGATCTCAGCAGGGTTGCTTTCCTCTGCCAAAACCAATGCACTGAATCGAGCCCGTTTCTTGGAAGAGTTAGAGAGTTCCTCATCGGGTTCATTCACAGGTTCTCTATCCCGCAAGGACAAGCTTCCAATCGACTCCAGCACGGCACTCTGCAGCTGCGCGAGATCTTCTTGTTCACGCTCCTTGCCTGTCCGTTTTCGCCCCGTCCCGCCCCCACTGCGGCTGCTGTGCCTATAAACCCACCTTGTACCTTCGTGACGCGCACCCGAGGGCGAACCAAGCGCCACACCCGCGCACTCGCGCAGTCCATCTTCCATTCCTACCTTTCCATCCTCCTCGTCTTCTTCTTCCTCGTCATCACTGAATCCAAAAGTACTTTGGCCTCCGACCGACATCTGCGCAACCCGCGCAACCGGCGTATCTGCAACATAAAAAGGACTCGACGCATCCTCTACGATACGGCCTCTCACTACCGTCGAACCGCCCGAGGCGGAGTTTTTCCTTCCGAGGGGCGTGCACGCCACCCCTTCCTCCTCCACGCCAAAACCAAAGTACCGCCTCGTGTGCGAGGGAAGGGGACTGTCGTCTACTAACGTGACGACGCACCGTGGGGATTGTTGAAGGTGTTGCTGTCTGGAGGCAGGTGGGAGGAAGGGAGATTCCGGCACTAGCAGAACGGCTGCCGTAATGAAGGAGGAGGTGGTTGTGTGAGTTGGTTCTGCCGCCAGTGCAGCCATCCTAGTTTGTAGCCATGGTGTCGAACGAGAATGAAACATGTTAGATTCTAAGTCAGCTTCTTCAACACCGTGACTGGTGGTTTCCACTTCTATAAGTTGCTGGGTGTGCAACTGAAACTGAGGCGACTGCCGTGGAGGGGACGGGATACCGAAATAGGAGGATACAGAAATATCAGTGAGTTCGAAGGCTTGGTTTTCATCAGTTGTCGCGACAGCTTGTTGAATATTATCTTCTAAAAACACATCTGAGTTAAACAATGGGAGAGTTGGTTGATGCTGAAGGTTATGCTGCTGAAGTGTTGCATGTTGCTGCTGTTGAAGAACAGAAAGTGAAGCTGATGCTACAGAACCCGGAAACACTGAGTTTCCAGTTGGACGTGGGGTAGAAGGGGGCGATATAAAGCGCGATTCGGTTCCAAGTTCATGACGAGGTAATAACTGAGATGGGTCTTGAGCGTTGGATTCAGGTTGAGGCACGATAGTGGGTTGATCCACTTCTTCTAGTTCGCGTCTCATATCTTGCGTAAATGAATGCAAAAAATCTTTGTCCGATGTGGCCAGTTGAGAAGAATCAGAGATGAATGAACAGGGAGCCTCTTGTGCACTCGGAAAATTCCGCACAGGGGCTTCCACAGGAGCAAGCAGAGTGGGAGGAAAAGGTAGCAGGCCGAGAATGTGAGCGACCGAAACAGCTGGAGGTTCCAAAAACTCAATTGAGGACACGACAAAGTCTTGATTCTGGTTTGCAACATGATGAAGCCTAGCAGCGGGTTTCTGGCGAAGGTCCGCAGCGAGATCCGAGGAAGAGGGAGCAACGGCAACCTTTGAGAATTTAGTACCATCTGAAATTCGCAGACTTTTTTCAAGAGAGTTGGTGAGGCTGTTGATTGCGGCCATGGTTGAGGGTTTGACAAGGAGCACAATGACTTTGTTGTTCATGACGCATTCGAGGGCGTTGACGACTTTTTTCGCGTCGACTGCTACTGAGGCTGACTGAGAAGCCATGGAGTAAGCGTCGGTGTCGCGTGCAAGCGCCCTATGGAGTGCGGAGCAAGACATGCCGAATGCGGGAGCGAGCGACGACCCGAAGACGGAGACTGTGCAACATCAAAATATATTAAGAATTTGATTTGTTAAGATATTTGTGTATTTCACCAACCGGTTTTGAGTATGCACGAGTCCGTGAGTGCGACCTGCAGTCCAACGGAGAAGCGGTGGTTAACGGCGTGCGCATCGACAGAGACGCGACAGTACAAGCAGCTATAGAGGATCGGCGGGTTGGCGGTGGCGGTACGGAGTCCTGCGTGACTCATTGTCGTATTCGCGTTGTGGTGAGCGGAGCGGTCGCCGAGAGGCCGACGACCGCCCTCTAAAGAGCCAGAGACGGAATAAGGGGCTGAGAGAGATGAAGCTGGTAAAGAAGCTGGGACAAGTTTGCGTCGGCACTGCCCACACGACGCGTACGAGTACGTTGTCCGGCCCACAACACGCACAACCCGTGCTAATATGCGACGCAGTCTGCCTCGCTCAGACACTGAGTCAGAGGCAAAGCCCGGTGCTGGTGTTGGTCCGTTCATGACGGGGGCGCGCGTCTCCTTATTGCTTGGCTTCCTTCAGTCCCAGTGTTCGACAGCCCAGACAAAATTGGGACCAGGATCACCAAAATCTTCTTTTAAGGATTCATTAAATTTTTTATTTACTCAATTCGTGACTGGATTTCACCTATATTCTTCTGTCGAAGGGGCGTGTCCGAAAAAAGCGCCTTCGCAAGACGACACAGCGTCTCGTTCGAAAACTCCTCCAGACCACCAGCCTCTTCATCCGCCAACATCCCCTCTGGTCCTCTACCACCCCGAAACATGTCCATGATACCGGCAAAGCTCATCACCAACATCTCCCTCAACTTTTTGAAACTTGTATAGCTGACAACGAGTCTGCGCATTACACGCTTACCTTTTTCCACTTCCATCTCATTCACCGCATTTCCAATACTACCCGCAAAAGCATCCTCTATGCTCGATCGACCTGCAAACGCAACGATACCAGCACACGCGTCTTCCAGCAGAAGTAAAGCATCATACAACCGCCGACTCTCCTCATCTCCGATATCAATCGCCGATGAGACCTCCGCAACAACCGCTTCCAACACCCAATTCACGACACTTGTCGAAACACGCAAGTGGAACTGCGCAGGAGCAACCGGCGGCGCCCACACCACGCAGAGCAGCTGTCGCAGCGTATGCATTACTTGCGCTAGCACTTTGGTCACGTGCTGCGTGCGATCAAGATCACCCATTCCAAGCCCGTTGGCGCTCGCGAGCAGTTCCAGGAGCTGCGTTTTTTGGATTCTCTGCAGCCGTCACGAAACGAAATAAATGGATGGAATTCGACGTAAGAAGAATAGGTAAGCTTCAACAACTCACCAGCTGTGTGTTCAAAATCTCAGCTCCCCGTTTGCGGTAAATAGCAGCCAAATCGACGTATCCAACTTCGCTGCTCTTCAACAGTTTAACAGTCTCCTTCCCTTCTCCGCTAGCGACTCCCGTTGTCAATGCATGACGAAATCGCGGCCCAAAGTACATGAGCTGATGGGCCATATAAAGACAGTCATTGTTGTAAATTAATGCAGCTTGCGGCAATGTCGCCAAATGGGACTGATGCTTGATAGGTGTCAGACTCAAATCGAGAGTCAATATGTCGCGCGTGAGCAGGTACAAGCGTGACGAGCTGTCAAATTGTGTTTTCCCTCAGGAACCACCACAACCCGAAGTAAAAAAAGGCCTTCACCAGTACGCAGTAACGCCTTCTGCCGTCGCTTCTACCAGTAATTCCTCAATCATATCTAGAATCGTTTTAGAACGAACACTGACGGAGCAGCGTGGAAAGTGAGTCAACCACGAAAGTCCCTCGGCACCTGTCGAGCCTGGCGGGTATAACATTGGCAAACCAGAGCCTGTATCGTCTACGCCATTTGCAACATACATATTCCGTTTCAAGATGGAATCAATCACATCTGGTAGGAAATGAGACTCGAGTTCAACCCTAGACTGACAGAACACTCACCCAATCCTATTTTTTGTTCCTCCATCCGTCCACCAACTTGCACCACGTCAAACCCATTCCCAACCAGTATCCCCCTTGCCCGCGCCATACACGTCTCCCACCGCGCGCTGCAATAGTGCGTCTCCACACCCGCGCAAAAGCCAGACAAATGCCGCCACGACGTTGCCTCCCCGCCACTCTCCTCGCGAGTCCATCCGCGCGCGTCCAGAGTGTCCTCCAATCCCGCGCATGGCCGCGCAACGCGTTCCGCAAAGGTAACAAGGTCCGCGCGCGTGGTGGGGATGCGCGGGGTCAGGATGCGGTCAATGACTTCGCTTGCGAGGCTCGGCCAAAGGATTTGCACGAGCTCTTGGGGCGGTTCGATGGATTCCGTGAGGGACGTGAAGAATGTATCGGAGAGAAAGTGCAGAACGTGTGCGAGATTACGAAAGGCTATGAATGGGTGAATGGATCGTTGTGAGAAATGTTTCATCGTGAGAAAGGGAAATTCAGATCCAGGGAACGCAACTGTCGTCAAGGTTGCCGCCGTCCGCAGCGACACCATAGCGCACCTCCAATACTCCAACATCAATGGTGTCACCATCCACATCACGAGTGGTCGTAGAAGTCGTGATACTGGAGACGTGATGGACCAGAATCCCCTTCATGGCAGAGTTGATCAAGCTTCGTGATAGATTAGAATAGAGCATGTTGTGAATGTTGAGCGTTTTTATGAGGGTCAAGAGGGCGTTCGTTCGAATGAAGATGGGCTGCTCAGAGGGAGTCTCTGGATTCGATACTGTCCAAGCGATGGTTAGAAAGCAGAGGTAAAGAACATTAACAATTCAATTCGCTCAACTCCTCACAGCTGACTTAGTAGTTATGGTGGCCCCAGTGCCATCCACAAAAGGCTGAATGATCAAGACATTTGAAAAGGCATCCTCGACTCGTCGCACAATGAGCGTTTGCACATTCTCGTAAATTCGTTCAAGTTCCTCCCTTGATGCGACTTCGCCGCACTCATCAAGGACGTCAAGCTTGGCTTCCTGGATCGATGGTCAGGAACACAACAGCCAATCAGGCTTCTAAAAGGTATGACATTCACGCACCAGCTCCTTTAATGCATCTACGGCATCAGCGAGGTCTCCAAACTCAAGCAGGATCAAGGAGCATGCCTCTGCCGAATCTCTGAAAGCATTGACCCTGTCCGTGATCGCTTGAAATCGTGCATGTATCTCCGAAGCGCGCATTTCAGCAATCATATCTCGAAGCTCCTGTCTCTTGACGTGAAGAAGGCCCGTCTGTTTTTGTAAACCCGGATATGTGTCGCCAAGTTCGTTCAGGTTACCGAGCCGCCACTGCGATAAGATGTGTATGGACCGTACCTCTGGATGCTGCACACGCTTTACGCCGTCGAGGAGACGGACGAGCGAGTCTTCCAGCTTCCCGTGGTCCTGGGCTGCTGACTCAACTAAATCTTGAAACGCGCCCATGTTCGCTGCTACCTCGGCCTCAATTGCCATCTATTTGAAGCGTTATTTATAAAGTGAATGCCATGAGACAGCATTTTGAGTCCCGAGCTTTCGCCACAATGTGAGTGATCCTCACCGCCAGATCCGCAAGCCGCCGATCCAGCGCCTGAATGCATCGATCCACGCCGCCCACACTTGCAACCACCTCTTGTCTCTCCTCGTTCCTGACATCCAGGCCATCCGGCGCGTCATCGTCCCAGCCCTCGGACACGGCCTCCGTCTTGTCATCAGAAATCGCTGCATGATCATGAGCCCCGTCGTCGTCATATGCTGTCACACGTATCCGCTCTACGAGCGAATTTAGCTGTGCGCTGTCGCCAGAATCCACGGCTGACAGGACAAGGCGAAGGAATTCGTCGTCAGAACGCATGCCTTTTTTTTTGAGCTGAGCCAAAAAATGTGATATAAATTCAACTCCCACGCGACTCATGATTTTTCAATCTGAGCGACAACTGGTTGAAGCAACGCCTCTCCCGTTCAAGCTCTCTCCTTCCGTCCTATGGGCGCATGGATAGGACTTGTTGTGGGAACCCTTTATGGACCTCACTGTGATGGCAGGAGAGACGCTTTGCGCCCGTAAGGTTGTGACCTTCACACTTCTGGCATCGGGCCTTCTTGGTTGTAGTCTACAATGTCTGTTTGGAGGCAACGAAACAGTTGCGTCACGCTTATCCATTTCATGCTTGTTGCAGTCTGAAATTTCTGCTGTTGGGACACGCAAGCTTCATGCATGATGATGATTTATTGTTTCATATTGTATTTGCAATAAATAAGATGTTGTCCAAAAAACGCTCGTCCTTCATACACGCAGCCGCAGCGTCCAACTTCCAGCTAGGCATACATGACCTGTATCCCTATTTCAACATCTGCGAGTGTGTTCTCGGAATGTCAGTCCTTTGATTGCTTCCCTTCGGAGTGCGCGATTGATGCAATGGGCCTCCTAACACACCTGGAGTCTAGATTGTCTGGGTGAAGGACCATCATGGTCACGTCGTTGCGTACATGTCCATCCTTCCCACCCTTATCCCGCCTCTTCTACTTTGTTCACTCTGGAACAACACTCATTAGTGAAGGAACCGGATGCTTGGCTCATCCCTTATCATTACGCTCTTCACATAATGTTCTTCTCTAGCATGAATATAACAATGTTTTACTGTTAATGACAAATATCCCCCGAGAAATCCAAGTAAACGGCCGGACACTTTGGAGCACCATCCAATCTCCAGCCATAGTTAGTGCCGCTCCCAGTACCAGAATCATTCTCGTGAACGGCTTCCGCTCCTCATTCCGCGCCTCCAAGAAAGCAGACGCGCTCGCCCACTTTGCCACACACACCCTCCAAACCCACTTCGCCACCTACGACCACGCCGGCCATGGCGCCAACCCGCACATGCCCTTCCATGAATGCACCGCGACTCTGTGGAAACAGGACCTCATTGCCTTCCTGGACCACGAAGCCGTCGCTTCCAGGGATGCTTGTGCGCGCCACGTACTCGTGGGCTCGTCCATGGGCCTGCACCTGTGTCTCCTAGCCGCGCGCGCGCGTCCGCACCGCGTGGCAGGGATTGTCGGTGTCGCCGGCGCTGTCAATTTTGATGGGCTCGTGCGCGGGTTTGATGAGCATTGCAGGGAGGGGAGTGATGTATGGATGCGGCCGTCAGCGTACAATGAGAGTGGTTTCTATCCCATCCATCGTAGCTTTGTTGAATCAGTGAGAGCGAGTGAGAATCGGGTGGGGGAAGCGGGAGCAGTAACGGTGCCAGGACCCGTTGTACTTGTGCACGGGATGGCGGATGAGGATGTGCATTATAGCGCGGCAGTTGGTATTGCAAATCGTGTTATAGACTCTCCAAGCTTAGAGGTTGTGTTGATCAAAGGAGGTGACCACAGATTGAGCAAGCCTGCCGAACTTGATGTGATTCAAGGTGCGATCCTACGCGTATTCCAAATTGCGACTCATCAAAATAAATGATGGACACATGAAGAATTTGAATTGCTCGAAATCGAGATGAGTGCTCGTTCGAAGCGGAAAGCAGCCGCTCCTCAGCTTGACTCTCCGCTTCCAGACTCAGCGCAAGGCCCGCTTGTCCGAAAAGGAAATAAGAAGGCAAAGACAGCTCTCCCCGAGGAGAGTGGCGTGGAACCAACGGCCAATCCAACACCCGCCATGTCCGGAAGCGGCATCTGGCTTGTCTGCCTGCTCCGTGGAGTCAACATTGGCGGCAAAGTAATGAAGATGACGGCCCTCTCTTCGCTCCTCACCAGTCAAGGATTGCGCAACGTGCAAACGTACATCCAGTCGGGCAATGTCGTCTTCAACTTACCCAACAACCACGCCCAGACTCTGGAGAACCTGTCGAGTCACCTTTCATCCCTGATTGAAGAAGAGTTTGGTTACTCCGTGCCCGTTATGCTGAGGCAGCAGCACGAACTGAGATCTGTCGCGACGGGAAATCCTTTTCTTCGGCACGAAGGCGTGAATGCGAAAAGTGCATACGTCGTGTTTTTGGATGGAAAGGTGGATGCCGGAGATGCGGAGCTGAAACTGGGGAAATTGGGCAAAGCACATGCCGCACTGGTGGATGCGGCTGGGGTTTTTCAGGATGGGGTGGATGCTTTCCATGTCGCCGAGACGGGCACGGAGGTCTATGTATTTTGTCCAGAGGCGGGATATGGAAAGACCAAGATCAACAATAATGCCATTGAGAAGGTGTTGGGTGTGAGTGCAACCACTCGCAATCTCAACACTTGCACCAAGCTGTTGGATATGATGGGGAAATCAAATTGATTCACCTTGCATTTTTGGAAGTGCTTGTTTTTTTATTTACCTTGTTGGGACACTTGATTGGAAGCAGCAAACGTGTGTGCAGTCATTTCTGATGTGGCTGGTAACTCATTTAGAGGCATTTGTGTGCGTAGGCACAGGACCTCCGATGATGAGGTTGGCCGAGATTGCGAAGCGAGCCAAACAGTGGAAATTTGTGCTGTGCCTCCGAGATTGCGATTGATTGATTGATTGGCTTGCTGGAGCGACGTGCAGATCCGACTTCCGTGTTTTACAACCACGACGCGATAAGATGCAAAAGACGATGCGAACCGAGACAGAGACGACGAAGCGAGCGAATGCGAAGGCAGGAGCGACGGTGACGACGCGCACGGCCACCACTGTGGTGGTGGTGGAGTCTTCGCCACCGACAGCAACAATGAACATTTGTGAAACGGAAGCGTCGCCCGGTGCTCGAGTCTTCCTGGCCACCGTGGTGCATTCGCTCTCGCTGGGCCATCTCGAGGTCATACAGCGCGCTGCCGTCGGCGTGGACCCTCTGGGCCGCATTGCCTTTGTTGCGGACCAACCGTCCGCCTCCTCCGCCTCCTCCCAGCCGGGACACCCGTCCCGCCACTTCCCGGCCCCTTTTGAGAAAGCGGAGGTCGTCGATCTCGGCGAGCGCATCCTGATTCCGGGCTTCGTCGACGGTTTGTCTGTCGCTACCAATGGCTGGCTGACATCCAACAAACGCTGGTTGCGGTAAAAACAGGCCACGCACACGCGCCCCAGTTCTCTTTTATTGGCATCGGAATGCATCTGCCACTGCTCGAGTGGCTCTCCGCTTACACTTTCCCCAACGAGGCAAAGTTTGCCGACGCAGAGTACGCCGCACGACACTACCGCACCGCAGTCTCCCGCCACCTCAGCAACGGCACTACAACATGCTCCTACTTTGCAACGGTCCATCTCGAGTCGACAAAAGTCCTCGCCGACATTGTTCGCGAACTCGGACAGAGGGGCCTCGTCGGCAAAGTCAACATGGACAGAAACTCCCCAGAGGCCCTTACAGAGTCTACTGACGCGTCCCTTGCAGACACTCAGGCCTTCATCAACTACGTTCACTCCCTCAATACCCCGCTTGTCCAGCCCGTCATCACCCCTCGCTTCGTCCCATCCGCTTCCTCCTCCCTCATGTCGGGCCTCGCTGCCCTCTCCGCCGCCCACACCCCGAAAATTCATGTACAAAGTCACCTCAGCGAAAACAAGAATGAAGTCGCCTGGGTTCGCGACTTGCACCCATCCTGCGACAGCTATACGCACGTCTACGACACGCATGGCCTTCTCCACGAGCGCACCTACATGGCCCACTGCATCTGGTGCACACGCGACGAACGTGCCCTCCTCCGCGCACGTGGCGCCGCCATCATCCATTGCCCCAATAGCAACTTCTCGCTCAGCAGCGGCGCGCTCAACGTGCGCCGCCTCTTGCGCGAGGGCGTCAAGGTAGGCCTGGGAACAGACGTGTCGGGCGGATACAGCCCCTCGATCCTGGACGCGATTCGGCAGGCTGTCGTGGCGTCCAAGATGGTCTCGATTGGGCTGGGGAGTGGGAATGAGCCTCTTGTCCAGGGGGCTGAGTCCTCGAATGCGTCTGCAGAGTCTTATGACGCGCTCACGTTTGCGGAGGCGTTCCACTTGGCGACCGTGGGAGGTGCTGAATCCTTGGACCTGCAAGATAAGATTGGGAACTTTCTCGTGGGAAAAGACTTTGACGCCCTGGTGGTGAATCCTCGGGCGGACAAGAGTCCCGTGGACGTGTTTGAAGGAGATTCAGTGTTGGATGTGTTTCAGCGGTTCTTATTTCTTGGAGATGACAGGAACATTGAGCAGGTTTATGTGGCTGGTAAACGCTGCAAATAATTTCCCTAACTGCCTTTTTGTAATTGTTTTAGGACCTTTTAACTTTCTCGTTTTGCACTTCCTTTACTTTCTACAAAAAAAAGACTCTTTAACGCAATGTCTTTTCTGCTGCATTCACAGCCTTGTCGTACACATCTTGACCAAAAATGTGGACGAGTTCCTCATCCTTTTCACCTGCAATAAACGATTCCAGCGAAATGATTTTTTGGCCTGGATTGAGACCCCCGTTGCGTGTCCATTTCTGTGTTTTCGGTATGGATGGATATGTGTGTCATGAACGCGCTCATATCCCCTTCAAAACCGGGTGGTTGGTTTCACCTGAGAATATCGCTGACGAGGCCAGTCTCTCAACAGTACCCTATCCGACTCCACCACCAATTGAAAGTAGGTCTACAGCACAACGTGAGTTTTGGACGGGTGGCAGAATTTGTAAACAAAAAACGTGTCCAATGTACAGGGCCTGACGATGGCACACTCACCGTTCCCGGCGCAGGCATAATCTGCTGCGTCTCAAAGACAATGTCCCGTTTCTTCAGACTCATCTCACTCCCAAATCCGGCCGCCGTGTTCTGCTTGCTGTACCAGTCCTTGATGTTGGCGCGTTCCTCGTCCTCTACCCACTGCGGCTTCTTGTCCGCGCTCCCGCTGCGCGCAGCCTGCGCGGCCTCCTCCTCGCCCCAGAATGTGTTGATACCACTCCCGCCTCCAGGGGTCTTGACGGCGCGCGAATAGCGCGCGGCGGAAGCGGTGGAGGGGGGCAAGGGACTTAGGGGTTTTCCTGCCTTGCTGACGCCGCCGTTGTGGAGGGTCGCTGTGAGAAGGGAAGGAGATGCGGTGGAAGGGCTTGGGGCGTTGGGGTCGGCGGCGGCTCGGCGGCGGTGTTGTTTTGTCGTGCTCATTGTGGATATTAATATTTTTTTGAAGGGGGTTGACGCGAGGTTGAGCCTTGCCCATCAAGTTATCCAAAAAAAATTATGGGTAAGTACCAGCATTGTCTCTTGGATAGTGATGAAAGATTGTGGTGAAAGAGAGGGGAAAAGCGCGTGCCATAATCCACACTGAGGGGAGATGCTGGTATCCATCGTGTTTTTTTAATCAAAGGGCAGTGATGTCACGCCGTCCAGCGCGGACGACGTCGCGCAACTACGACGAGGACCTTCTGCGTGAGCGGAGTGTGGACTCTGTGTTGATGGACGGGGGCCGAGACGTGGCCGGTGCTGGGCGAGCTGACCGGGATCGGCGGGATGCGTCGAAGGGACGAGGCGAACGAGATCGTGACCGAGATCGAGACGAAGGCCCAAGCGGGGGTCGCGAACGCAGCCGCGGTGGGCGGGAGAGAGAGAGGGAGCGGGATGTGGTGCCTGGGTCTGGATCAGGATCGGTGCCAAGCGGACGCGAGCGCTCGAATGCATCATCGAATGTCGGTAGTGGCGGCGTGCGCACAGTGCGCGACCGTTCTTCTTCGTCAGCGGCGGTTACTTCGTCCCCTGGAGGAGGTGGTGGAGGTGGACGAGAACGCGGCGACCCGCACCGAGACAAGGACAGGGACCGAGACAGGGACCGTGACAGGGGAGGGGACAGAGAACGGGAACGGGAGAGAGGGGATAGGAGCGACAGGAGTGCTGACAGGGCCCCGAATCCCGTCGACCTGTCCATCCGCTCCCCACCCTCCGTCTCGACCTCTCGCCATCACAACCGCACCAACAACAACATGTCCCCGGAACCAGATGTTCCCATGCCCTCGCATTCCCGCTCCGCTCGTGTCCGAAGACCCACTGTCACCGACGACGAAACTCATTCCCCACCACCAACAATGTCCCGCTCACGCCGCGGTGCTGGAGACGACGCGCCGCCAACTTCTCCGGCGAAAGAACGCAGTGACCGTGGTGACCGGGTCCGAGACCGCTCACGGCAACGCACCGACGAGTCCCCCTCCCCTCCAGCCCGATCAAAGCGCACGAAGGAGGAGCTGGCAGGCATAACGTCCACATCGCGCTTCGCTGCCGCTTCAGGTCCTTCTTCTCCATCTTCTTCATCCCGCCGCAGAAAGGATCTCGATGCGACGGATATGGTGGCGTTGCCAACATCTCCCATCGCGGGTGTTGCTCGCGAGGATGCGAGATCGCGCAGACACCTCCGCAAGGACAGTGATGATGTGATACCACCGTCAACCCCCATCTCACCATCGGAGGATGCGTCATCACCCCGGTCTGTTTCCCGTTCTGCCTCCCGTAATGGTCGAAAGCGGACTGACAAGAAGGAAGCGGCGGGGGCGGCTCCAGCAGCCGAACTGGAGTCTCCTACCAAATTATCAAAGCGAGCTGGTGCCAAGGAGGACATTAGTGGAGATGCAAACAAGAAGGTAGTCAACGACGATGACGACGATCTGGACGAAGATGAAAAGGTGGCTATTCGCAAGGCGGCTGTAGACCGACGCCGCAAGTCGCAGTATATCCGAGACAAAAAAAAGGAAAAGGAGAAGGAAAAGGAGGATGCGGAAGAAAGAGCCCGCAAAAAGAAGGAGCGCGAACGGAAGGAGCTTGAACGTAAGGATGCCGAACGCAGGCTAGCTGAAATTCAGCGATTACGTGATGGTGGCGACTTTGTCACGGAATTTGACGAAAGTGTACGTCTCTCGTTCAAATCAAAATTGGGGGTTCATGACTGCCGCGTAATTAACCCTTGCCTCCCACGAAACGAAATACATCAGATCCTAGACCCAGACTACATCGAAGGTGTAATTCGCACCCTTATCGCCGACACCGTCATTGCCCCCACTCCCGACGATTTCGTGACCCCGGACGGGTTCGACCTCTACCAAAGTAAAGTCACTGTCCCCCTGCAAGAAGTCATTGGCGACTTCCTCAGCGAGCGATACATTGAAGGCCCCCGGCGTGCACGCGAGCAGCAGCGACGCGGCGGGCCCGGCGTGGCGCTCTTTCTCAAAGTGATGGAGGCCACGGATATTTACATCAAGGGCAACGGAAAGCCGCGCGAGTGTTACTGTCGAATCGAGTTTGGCGAGTGGCCGGACGATGGGAGTGGTGGCGGGGGGATTAATACCGAGACTTACGTGACCGAAGTGGCTAGCAGCATGACGAATCCGTTCACTTGGAACCAACATTTGGATATTGACATTCATAGTGTGAGCGACAAGATGATTGTGAGCGTGTGGGATCAGCGTAAGGATGACTTTTTGGGGCAAGTGAAGCTGAATGTAGAAGATATTGTGGCACGTCACGATCGGGATGGGTATATTAGCAAGTGGTTTGCTCTTCAGCCGAGGGAAGGACGGCAAAAGGACAAGTATGTTGGGGGTGACATTTTGCTTGAGTTCAACATTGACCAGGGCAAGGTGAGGTTTTGAACGAAGTGTGGGACTTGGCTCACATCTTTTTCCCAACAGAAAGAGCAGGCTCAAAAGGATAACAATCGCGATCAGTACCTTGAGTCGGAGCTTATTTCCGCGAAAGTCAACTTCATCGTTCTGTACAAAACGCTGTTGCGTGCTTGTCTTGCACTTGATATGCTCATCATAGACGTGAATGAATCCACAATTGACCTACTATCCAATGAGTCGAAAACGTTGCTTCGAGTATTTGGCAGGAAATGGGCGATCGGAGAAGCTGTTCAGTTTGTATCATATGTGGACTTGCTCTTCAACAAGTACAAGAACTATGAAATCCCTGTCAACGCGCTATTCGTCGCTTATGAAAACATATATAACCGGATGAAGTCGAATTCTGGCTGGTTGACCAAATACGATGTGAGGAACCATCATCACTTAAATTCGTAAGAACTGAAGAACCCTTTTCCGTAGAAACCCGCACTGTCAGACCTTTCGGATCACATGCATGAATACTACAGAACTCAGATTTTGAAGTACAAGGAGTTCTTCCCAAAGAATCGACCGGAGGGCGCCCTAGCCAACACGATCCTCATGTGGCGTATGGTCTTCAAGTCTTCCGTCTATCGAGAGAATCATCCTGATGCGCCCGTGAGTTTCAAGGAGCAGATTACAGGTAGTGTACATGTCTCGCTCTGCTTAATTGTCTCTCATCACGATAACAAAAGAAATCCTGAACACTTCCTGCAAGACTCGATACGAGAAGCTGTTTGAATTAACCTCTGCTATAGACGAAACCGACTTGGAGGCTGTGGTGGAAGGCCTCGTGCGCCTTACACAAATGCTCACGGACGAGATCGAAATGGACGCGAAATACTACCACTCCGCCTTCCGCAAAGACCTGGATATTGTTCAACTGTCTGTGGAGATTTACAGCACGGCGTTTTTACAAACGCTGGACGAGCATGCTGAGTTTTTTGCGAGTGCGGAGGGAGTCGCGATTGCGAGCAAGCCCATCTTTGAACTGCTGAAGAAGGTGCGGCGGATGGATACCAAGCTGGACAAAATAGTTCCCGGGTGTGTTCGTTTGGAAGCACTTTCGTTTCAAGGGAGAACACTGACTCTCATACCCTGCTTTTCAGAAAATCTAAAATCAACGCAGAGAAGCTGTTTGCGCCCTTTATTCTCAAGTGGCTTGACTACATTGGTACCAAGACGGTTGAATGGGTTGCGAATGCCGTGAACGCGGACAATTTTGAGCCGATTGATGAGTTTGACTACTCCACTGGAGAATCGCCTCACTCATCGTCGGTGATGGACATCTTCACGGCCATCAACCATGAGCTTTCGTTCGTTGTCGACTTGAAGTGGACCAATCAGGTGCAGAGTGCTGGATTCTATCAAAAGTTTGCAAAGGTGCGGATGGATTGTGTATTCTGGTGTGTCTTCCCCGATGGCTTATTAAGTCATTCACACCAACAGACCATCTTCACTGCGATCGAGCAGTATTGTGATGTCATTGTGACTGGAGAGCTGAAGCCTGCCGCTGAGGCTGGAAAGAAATGGGTCGATATGTTGAAAATACGGTCACAGAAGAAGGGTCCCAAGGACATCAATTCTGAGGTATTTTGGTTTTTAGTTCGCTCGTTAAAAGCAAGCATTTATTCCAACTCTGCTATATTTGTAGTCATGCGTCAAGCTTTGCAACATTGAGTTTGCACTCAACAAGTTGGAGGATTTGAACAAGATTATGGATGTGGCCTCCCTTCAAAGAACTGTGAAGGACTACCGCGCTACAATTGCTCCAGCTTTGAAACAAAAGGCCCTAGAAAAGAAGGGCGGCAAGGGCTTGGACGAGGAAGATGTGAAGGGTGCTTTCAGTGTCCAAATCATCTATGCTGAGAATATCAAGCCCGTCAACAACCAAGGGCTCGCGTCTTCTTATGCGACGATTCGTGTGCCAGAAGGGACCTACGTTCCGCCACCAGATCCATTGGATGTCACTGGAATTGATGCCGGCGCTGTTACAGAAGGCGAACCTGTTCCCGCTCCCACGAGTCCGCAAGTAGCAGCTCCACCACCCGAAATTTATCTAAAGGGACAAAACTGCGAAATGGCCCGCACTCGAATCATTCCAGACTCGATTAACCCACACTGGGACGAAGCCTTCACCTTCCTCCTTCCCCCCATCACGAAACTCGAAGTGAGTGTGTATTCCAAGAATCTTATCACAAACGATCCGTTGTGCGGTTCCGCGTCGCTTGACCTCGGTGAAGGATCGCGACTCAAGCGCAAACTAGCTGACCACCACACACATGACGTTTTTCTGGAGCTGGAGCCGCAGGGCCGCATCCTGCTGCGACTGACTCTCGAGGGTGAAGAGGAGGACGTGGAGTTTTGGTTTCGGCGGTCGAGGGAGAAACTCGGACGCACGCGCAACGATTTCGTGCGGTCACTTTGCACACGTATCTCTCCATACACGAAAGAGGTGGTTGTGAAGGCTCTGAAGGACCAGGAAGCGGCCCCCATCAAAAAAGAAGGGTGGATGTCGGCGTTGCAAAAGACTCAACTGTCCAACAAGACTGTGGCTGGCGTGGAGGTTATGAAGGAGGTGTCTTCGGGCGAGGCGGACAACATCTTGTCGCCGTTGACGGACTACTTGAACAAGAACTTGGGTGAGTTTGGTTCAAAAAGATCGTCGGTGTCCCCTTCTCGTGAAGTATGCCACTGACATTCAATCTTTGCCGTCCATGATGCAGATACCCTCTTTTCTGGACTTTCTTCCAGAATGGCGACTGAAGTGACGAAGAGGATTTGGGAGGACAGCTTGCTCATTATTGAGAGCGCGCTCATCCCGCAACTCTTTGGTCCTATTGAAAAAGACCGCCGTTACCTGAATCCGCGGCAAGTCTCTGTGCTCGCATGGACCCTGGATATTCTGAAAGAGTTCTTCCACGCTGGCGGGGCGGACTTGGGTTTGCCCACGAAAGTACTCGAGACGAAAAAGTATGCGACCGACATGAAGCTGATTGACATCTATGAGCGGGAACTCAGAAAACTCAAGTCTGACTACGAGAAGAGCCTGTTTGATGGGCGGGAGAAGGAGTATATTCTGAGGCTGATTCGGCTGCGGTTTGAACGCCAGGACGAGCTGACGAATGGGGAACGAGATGAAGGGAGGAAATGGATAGAGGTGCAATTGAACAATCGGAAGGAGGCGAAGAAGGGTTGAGACTCTTTCCAGTGAACACGTAAATCATTTTTATTTCATCCATTTTGTGAGAGCACTCCGCCTGTTCCCAATTACGTCGGAAACTCGATTGAGGCAAATGAGGCTGGTGGGGTTGGGAATTTAGGGCCACAAAAGCGGTCTTCCCATCGTCCCTTTTCAGGCCAAAGAAAAAAACACCAACTACTTACTCCAAACTGACCATGGCAACCGCGGTGAAGCAGCTGTTCCAAAAGGTGTTTGCGCACGTCCCAACTGCCGCCGAGAAGCAACAGCACGATGAGGTTCTCCATCACGGTGAGGATCGAGTCATTCGGTGGTGTGCGCGCGTGGGGAGACGAAGTGGGAGACCCCCCTCCGCCGAACCGGAACCGACTGCCAAGGAGTGCATGGACGGGAGGCAGTCGATGCAGGTGACGGAATGCGACGCCCAATGCGAGGCGAAAGGCGGAGGATGGCGCAGCAATCGTGGTGATCCGGAAAGGCGGAAAACGGGCGACAATTACCGCTCAACTTGAGACACCGCCACCGCATTTATTACCCTAATGTAACTGCTACCACAGGAACTGGTGCATCCATCGAGGAGAGACATGCGCAGCACTTGGTCGGCCTCGTGCCTCCCGTCATTGAAACCTTGGACCACCAGGCAGCCCGTTGCTTGGCTCGTCTTCGTTCTCTCAACGCAACTCCGCTCGAGCAGTACTGCTACTTGGATCGCATTCGCACAGAGAACACGAACCTGTTTTATCACCTTGTCATGAACAACCTCAAGGAGACAGTGAAGGTGATCTACACGCCCACCGTCGGAACTGCCTGCCTTGAATTCTCCCACATTTACACGACTGGTGCTGCTCCTGGCCTCTTCTTGAGTTTGTCACACAAGGATATTCTGGACGAAGTCATTTCCAACTGGCCTGGACCAGACCCGGAAATCATCGTCATGACGGATGGCTCACGTATCCTGGGTCTTGGTGACTTGGGTGTGAACGGTATGGGTATCCCAATCGGAAAACTGTCACTCTACGTTGCGGCCGGAGGTTTCATGCCGAGCCGCACGTTACCCATCTGTCTCGATGTGGGCACCAACAACGCAAAGAACATTGCGGACCCTTTCTATGTGGGAAGCAAGGAGGCACGGCCGGATGACAAGACCTTCCATGAATTTGTGGATGCTGTCATGGTTGCGCTCAAGAAGAAGTGGCCATCCTGCCTGGTGCAGTTTGAAGACTTTTCAAGGTGGGACACTATTAGTAGGGTGGGTACAGCTGTGACTAATACTTTACTTTTACTTTGTTAGCGAGCATGCATTTGAGACCTTGAATCGCTTACGCAACAAGTACTGCATGTTCAATGACGATATTCAGGGAACTGGTGCGGTGATTCTCTCTGGATTCATCAACGCCCTGAAGCTTTCTGGAGTACCACTGAAGGACCACCGTATTATGTTCGTCGGTGCCGGTTCCGCAGGTGTTGGCGTCGCGTCTCAGTTGATGGACCACTTTGTTCGCGCTGGTGGCCTCTCTAAAGCCGAAGCGAAAAACCTCTTCTGGCTCTTGGACTCCAAGGGTGTCATCACGTCCGACAGGGCTGATGTTGCTAAATACCCTGCCCACAAACTTCTTTTCATGCGCGAAGATATGGGCGGCAAGCAGATCTCTTCTTTAGAGGAAGCCATTGATGAGCTTAAGCCAACTGCTTTGATTGGTCTTTCTGCTGTTGGTGGAACCTTTACGCCAAGTATCCTGACCAAGATGGGCCAGAACAACGCGAAGCCCATCGTGTTTCCCCTATCCAACCCTTTGACAGCCGCCGAGTGCAGCTTCGAAGACGCCGTCAAATATACCAACGGAACCGTCCTTTTTGCCTCCGGAACCGCCTTTCCATCTCAAGAGCATCCTGTCACCAAGCAGCTTCTCGAGCCTGGCCAGGGCAACAACATGTATGTGTTCCCGGCTCTTGGATTCGGTTCTGTCCTCGCCAAGGCAGTCCACGTCACTGACAACATGATTTACGACTGCTCCGTGAATCTGGCCAATTCCCTGAACGAGGAAGAGATCTCAAAAGGATTCTTGTATCCTCGCATTGAGCGCATTCGCGAGATCTCTGCCCGCTTGTCGCGTGACGTCATCATTAGCGCCTTGAAGGAAGGTTTAGCACGTGAGTCCTTCGTGTTGAATCTCTATGAAGTTCTTGCTGGCGAGGTCATTTCGGCAGAACTGGCTCAAGACGAGCTCAAGGCGGAGGACTTGTTGAAATGGGTCAAGTCCAAGATGTATGAACCTCACTACTGATCGCAGAGGCCTTCCCTTATCGTTTTTGATTCACTTTTCATCTTTCAAGTAAATTGTGTTCAACATTCTTGAAAGGGAAAAGCGTGTGGCACAATTTTCGGTTCCCTCGTGTTCGTGGCTCTGGCGTGCACCCGACTTTTCCCGGGTTCCATTCATGAATACCCCTTCCTCGTGGCTTATCGCTCGTGAATCATTCCGTGATGGCTGCAGATAGCGAATAAGGATATTATAAAGTACATGTGGGGTCGCTATGCCACTCACCTCCCAAAATGCTCCGGAACTTGAAGCGACCTCTCGAAATCAGCCAGACCGCCGCCAGTGACATTCTGCGTGATCCCATTCTCAGTCAAGGGACTGCTTTCACTTATGAAGCACGCATTGCGCACAACCTGTATGGACGCGTGCCTCCGTGTGTGGAGTCCATTGATCACCAAGTGAACCGATGCCTCGCTCGTCTGGACACTTTGGAACGATCACCACTAGAGCAGTATACTTACCTGGATCGTATTCGCTCCGAGAATGCCAACTTATTCTACAAGCTTGTCTCGGGAAATTTGAAGAAGGTGCGCTTGTAAAGTTGCTCAGTGTCGTGACTAACTAGTTGGGAAACGAACTTAGATCGTTTCCATCATCTATACACCTACTGTCGGTCTCGCGTGCCAAGAATTCTCTCACATCTACACACCGGCGTCCGCGCCGGGTCTGTTTCTCTCTCTGGCCGACCAGGATAACCTTGACTCTATTCTACGGAACTGGCCCGGACCCGATCCCGAAATCACCGTAATCACTGATGGATCCCGTATTCTTGGTCTTGGCGACCTGGGTGTAAACGGTATGGGTATCCCGATTGGCAAGCTGTCGCTTTACGTTGCCGCCGGAGGGTTCCACCCTTCCAAGACGCTGCCAATCACCTTGGACCTCGGAACAAATACGGCGAAACACCTAAACGATCCTTTCTATCTGGGAACTCGCTCTCAACGGCCCTCAGACCCTGTTTTTTACAACTTTGTCGACGCTGTCATGGCCGCCTTGAAACGCCGATGGCCTGAGATGCTTGTACAGTTTGAGGATTTTTCGAGGTAAGGTGTTACGGTGGATGGTCTCTGGAACCAGCATTAACATTTTCCTTATTCCCCGCTAGCGAGCATGCCTTCGGAACTTTGGATCGCTACAGGAATAAGTATTTCATGTTCAATGATGATATTCAGGTGATTTAACTTGTAGTAAGTAGTTTCGCGTCGCTTACCTTCCTTAACCTTTTAGGGAACTGGCGCTGTGATTCTATCGGGATTTATAAATGCTCTTAAGCTTTCTGGTGTTCCATTGAAGGATCACCGTATTCTCTTTGTTGGGGCTGGTTCTGCTGGTGTTGGCGTC
>MU614631.1:0-58587 GCA_025201725.1 Chytriomyces sp. MP71
GAGCCAATCGTCATTCTCCTCATCTTGATTGCGAACGCAACCGTTGGAGTCATCCAGGAGTCGAACGCTGAGAAGGCTATCGAGGTAAATTCAGGAAACGTCAACGCTTTTGACCCCAACAATTTATTACGATTACAAATACTCCCCACTTCTTAGGCACTGAAGCAATACTCTCCCGATGAAGCCCGCGTCGTTCGTGATGGGCAGCTCGCAAAGATCGACGCTGCGCAGCTCGTTCCCGGTGACATTGTCCACCTCTCCGTGGGTGACAAGATCCCTGCAGACTGTAGGGTCACACACATTGTCTCCTCCTCCTTCAAAGTCGACCAAGCCATCCTCACGGGTGAGCCAATCTCTGTCTCCAAGGATGCCGACTTCGTGCTCTCCGATGCCAAGGCTGTGAAGCAGGATCAGCAGAACATGCTCTTCTCTGGAACCGCTGTGACGGTTGGAAAGGCAACCGCTCTGGTTGTGGGAACGGGTGCCAACACAGCCATTGGTGCTATCCATTCAGAAATCACTTCCACCGAAGACGAAAAAACCCCTCTCAAGCAAGCACTCGACGATTTTGGTGACCAGCTTGCTCGCATCATTTCGGTTGTTTGTATCTTGGTCTGGCTCATCAATATTCGTCACTTCAATGACCCGTCCTTTGGAGGTTCCTGGATCAAGGGGGCCGTTTACTACTTCAAGATTGCTGTCGCATTGGCTGTCGCAGCTATTCCAGAAGGTCTCGCTGTCATCATTACCACTTGTTTGGCTTTGGGAACCAAAAAGATGGCGAAGCAAGGAGCTATTGTAAGGCGTCTTGCCTCTGTCGAGACGCTCGGTTGCACCTCCGTCATTTGCTCTGACAAGACTGGAACTTTGACCACCAACCAAATGTCAGTGCGCCGTTTGATGACGGGCCTTGGAGAAGCTGGACAGGAATGGAGCGTGGAGGGTTCTACCTATGGCCCGGAAGGCCGGGTCAAGAACGGAGATCGCGCCGTCGACAGCATGGAAGTCTCTAGCAACCCCATCTTGAACGAGCTGTTGACCATTTGCGCCTTATGTAACGATTCAAAGGTTGTTTATGATGAGGTGAGATCTCGTTCATGGCTGTTAAAGCCTGTTTCGTTCCCAATGTAGTAAAACTAACAAATTTGTTACCCCGCAGAAAACTGATGCATTTGTCAAGCTTGGAGAACCCACCGAAGCCGCCCTCAAGTCTCTAG
Organism: Chytriomyces sp. MP71; assembly: GCA_025201725.1. Classification (NCBI taxonomy): domain Eukaryota; kingdom Fungi; phylum Chytridiomycota; class Chytridiomycetes; order Chytridiales; family Chytriomycetaceae; genus Chytriomyces; species Chytriomyces sp. MP71. Next base: position 1,218 of record MU614631.1, read on the forward strand.
TTGAAAAGTTCCCTACTGACGACGCCGCATTTAACAAATCATTGCATCCCATCCCCGATGCTGCCGCCCTTGCCAAGCTTACTCCATCCGCCAAACGCGAGCGCGCCGGCCAAGTCGACACTCACATCGAATCCCGTTACAAGCGCCTAGCAACCCTCGAATTCAGCCGCGACCGGAAGAGCATGAGCGTCCTCGTGCAACGCGGCCCGAACGCCCCCACTTTCTCCCTTACCCGCAGCGCTGCCACCCTCTACGTCAAGGGCGCCCCGGAGGCCGTCCTCGAGCGCTGCACTAGCGTGCGCGTGCCCGGTCAGAGCGCTGCAACTCCGCTCACCTCCGCGGGTCGCGCCGCTATCCTCGCCAAGGTTGCGCAGTGGGGCGAACGTGAGAGTCTCCGTGTGCTCGCCTTCGCGACTGTGGATGCGCCTACGAGCATCGCGGACTCGGGCAAGGTGGACCCGTCGAGTTACGCCAAGCACGAGAGCGGGATGGTCTTTGTGGGTCTTGTGGCGATGCTGGATCCCCCGCGCGCGGAGGTGTTTGAGAGCGTGCGCAAGTGTCGGGCTGCCGGGATCCGCGTGATTGTGATTACAGGTGACAACAAAAAGACCGCGGAGAGTATTTGTCGCGCGATTGGGGTATTCGGAGAGAAGGAGGACTTGGAGGGCAAGAGTTATACAGGCCGTGAGTTTGACGAGATGAGTGCCGAGGAGAAGGGGCGTGTGGTCAAGCGTGCGAGTCTGTTTTCGCGTACAGAACCCACGCACAAGAGTGAGCTTGTGGACTTGCTCAAGGAGCAAGGAGAGATTGTGGCCATGACCGGAGACGGTGTGAACGACGCTCCTGCTCTTAAGAAGGCTGACATTGGTATTGCCATGGGAACCGGAACGGATGTTGCAAAATTAGCATCCGATATGGTGCTTGCGGACGACAACTTTGCCACAATTGTGAGCGCTGTGGAGGAGGGTCGCAGCATCTACAACAACACCAAGCAATTCATTAGATACCTCATTTCTAGTAACATTGGAGAGGTTGTGAGCATCTTTTTGACTGTCGTGCTGGGTATGCCAGAGGCGTTGATCCCTGTGCAGCTTTTGTGGGTTAACTTGGTCACCGATGGTTTGCCTGCCACTGCACTTGGATTCAACCCGCCCGACAATGACATTATGCGCCGCCCGCCACGTAGCTCCAAAGAGCCAATCGTCACGCGGTGGTTATTTATTCGTTACATGATCATTGGAACCTTCGTCGGTTGCGCCACTGTGTACGGATATGCCTGGTGGTTCATGTTCTACTCGGAGGGGCCCAAGATTAATTTCTACCAGCTGGTGAGTGTTTCGTGCCTTCCTTGACTTCATCTGCTTCAATGTTTTCTCCAGTCACACTTCCACCAATGCTCCACGTTGTTCCCCGAGATTGGATGTGAAATGTTCACAAACGAAATGTCTAAAAAAGCCACGACCATGTCTTTGTCGATTCTTGTCGTGGTCGAGGTGTGTAGTACCCACACTCACGCAATCGTCTTCTGAAAATAACCAAAACGAAACAGATGTTCAATGCCATCAACTCTCTCTCTGAAAACGAATCCCTCGCTACATTCTTTCTCGACCAAAACATCTACCTTGTCCTCGCTGTGTGCCTATCGATGGGCTTGCACGTGATGATCCTTTACGTGCCCTTCTTCTCCAACCTCTTCTCCATTACTAGCCTCAATGCTGCAGAGTGGTGGGGCGTCGTGTACATTTCTCTGCCCGTCATTTTTATTGATGAAGGTTTGAAGGCAATTTCTCGCCTCACGATTGAGGTTGCGGATAAGTCGGGCGAGGGCAAGAAGAAAAAGGATTAAGCTGATTGTGTCTGCGGATGTGTTCTCTTTTTTTTTTTGGTTTTCCTGCATGATGGGAGTGAGTGGCGGTCTCGTTTTGTGTGGACGGTTACGTGATCGCCATGTTTCGTTATTTCGTCTGAAGCTGTGTGGTGGTTATACGCACATAAAAGCAATCTGATCTGACGTCGGCTTATTCGGGAAGCAGTTTGTCGTGCACGAACCAATTCTTGCAAAGTGGCCGCCGACCTATGACGTCGAATGTAATCCCAAGAATCCCTTCTACAATGGAGGGTATTTCTTCAACATGCCTGTCTCACGGCAGGATTTAAACCGGCACAATCAAAATGGTATGAGTAGTCATCTGGTTCGCTGAATGTGCTTGGTCGAGATCGCTCTCCGCCTATCCAGTGCGGCAGACTCATTTGTGTATGACTACCGGCGAGACGGCTTTGGAACCTTAAAGCCCGACCAATTAGGTTTTCATGATGTTCTGGACCATCAACACGCTCGTGGCAACATACTGTAATATAGTCTCAATTGAGTTTTGGACTCGGGGGGTTTGTTGGATTGACGCGGGATAGCGTGGTCGCAAGCCATCATTGGGTCGCATCCTTACACTGCGCTCGTGATTCCTACACTGGCGTTTGCATGGATGCCGAGACGAGGTACAGGAGGTCTCGCATGGATTTACGCGTTCTCAGGAAAATAGTCGGGCCTTCTCGAATAAAGAATAATGTTTTCTGAATTGTGCAAAAAATGAGAAGTACACGTTGACGAAGTGTGAAGTATGAGTCATGAACACAATATGCCTCCAGAGAGAGAGTCCAGCGAACGTACGCACGATTGCCTGCAAGCAACGCATATTCTGGACATTTTCGCCACTGGTACTGCCGCTGGACTTGCCACGGAGCTTGTTCTCTACCCACTGGAACACCCTGTCTTCATGCGTGGGAACAGAGCTGGCATCTCACTGTCCTCTGCATTTCGCGTTGCGGTTTCACGCGCTCCGTCCACGGGCCTTCTTATGGCAACTTACGAGCTCGCGCGCGTTGGTATCCTAGAGCGTTGGGGCCACTCGGCCGCTCCCTCCCCGTTGGAATCCTTCACGACCCCATTCTTGGCTGGTTTCCTCGCGACAACTGCAGAAAGTTTACTGTTGAGTCCCCTCGTGGCCATCAAGGAACGCACTTCGCCGTTTCCGAAAGCGCTCGTTCCCCGACTGGGCATGCTTTACAAGCCTTTCCCCGGCCTTGTGATCACGACAGCACCCTTTGTCAGCCTCTATTACGCCTTCAGCGACATGTACATTGCCCGCTTGAAGAAGGCCGCCTCGCTCGCGGACGTACCCAGCTGGGCAGTGAGCGCGATCGGAGGAGCCGCAGGAGGCGTGACGGCGATTCTAGTCAGTGCGCCGCTGGAGCAGGCGCGACTGGGTTTAACTCATGCGGTCGCTATGAAACCAGGTGAAGATGTGAAATGGAAGCTGACGCATCAACCGCAGCGATTCGCGTTTCGGCGTGCGTTTTTTGGAATTTTGAAAGGTGCAGTTGCACGCGGATTCTTCGCGAGGAGCTTGGGTCGTGTGGCGGGCAAGTTGGCTGTGCGCGGAATGCTGCAGAGGGGCTTCGCGTGGGTGCTGCGAACTGCCGTGCATCGTTGACAGTGGTTTGACCCTCGTGTTCCCGTTTATTATACGTGGGCGCTTCATAGAAACTGATTATAAATAGCTGTGGCGTGAATCCTAAAAATTGGAACCAAGCACGAGCTTGGGCTTGGCAGCTGAGCCTTTCGCCCCCGCAGCCTGGACAGCTGCTTCTTCCAGGTAGAGTACGTACTCGACAGCTTCGCGTTGGTTCAAGAGACATGCCTCTGCATCTGCAACAATGCGCAGCATTCGAAGGTGGCTTGCGCACTGTTCCATTGCGAGTCCAAACATAACGAGCGAGGCGGCAGCATAGAGCCAGCATTTGCTGGTTGAACACGCCATTTGACATTCACTGGAGCTTATACAAAGACCATGGATGAGTGCCGTGACGGCACATGCAGATGCGACAGTGAAGCACGCGAGCATTGTTGCGAGGCTTGGCTTAGAGGGCATTTTCCTTTCCAATAGATGCAATACAAAATGCACAATGGAGAACGAGACACGATGAATAAATACCTTATTCTCTGTTTATTAGGTTGAACTCTCTAGATCAACACCATACACGTCCTCCACCCCCGCCCGTATTGACGCTAAGACAACCTCAAGTGCGCCAATGGACACGCCCAAGTCCGTCTCCAGTCCCTCTGCACTCCCGCGATAAGGCAAACTGGACTTTTCGAGCGCGAGCGAGAGGTCGGTTGACGCAAGGTGCAGGTTGGACGCGCTCGACAAGATGCCCGTCTTGGACAGATGGCGGATCACTTTGCGCAGCGAGAACTGGATTTCCTGGGGTTCGTCAAAGCATCGAAGCTGTTCAGCGGCGTCGGTGCGCGGCGGAGAGGGCAACGCACGTTCAGCAGCCGCACAAACTCAGCGTACCGCCGCTCGAACCGTCTTCTGTGCGCATGCGCGTCCGAGTCTTCGTCGTCGTCGTCGTCGCTTCCCGTCGAGACGCGGTCGCCGTCGTCCGACGCGAGCACCGCGACCGCCTCGACAACGAGGCCGCTCGCGCGCACCACGTCCACAATGTTGGCCTCCACTTGCTCGATCAGGCGCAGGTATTCTCCGTTGGTGCTGTGCTGGCGGACCTCCATTTTTCACGACGTCTTTGTTTAACCACACCGGCAATCACCACTCATCCAATCATCCGCGGAACGAACTGCATGGCTGCTGTGCATGCGATCGTGCTTTGAAATTTGAAGTTCCGCGCCCTTTGAGACGAGTCACTCTCGCACCCGCACCCTTGTGATTCAAGGCATGCTCAACTGCATAAGCGATCGTATATTGCGCTAAAGGGGTGTTTTGGAACCAATTCTGCGTCTTGCGTTTGGGACCCATTCCGTAAGGCTCCGATTTTAAACTTTTGAAGCGCTAGGGTCTCCACGAAGCCTGACAAGCAAGAAATTCGAAAAGGCTACTGTTGCTACTGCGAGTATGATAATTAAATAATCCTGATTTTCAAATTCAAGATTGGTGTATTTTTGAGAGCGTGGTAGGCGGCGCAAACTCCCTCACTTTCGCCGCGAAGGACGGAATAGAGGCAGTTGTGCCCTATGAATCCTTCCCTGTGGTGTTAACCACTCTCTTAAGGGTAGAATCTTATATTTTGAAGGCGATTGTTTTAAATTCATTTAGATATAATTGAGGAGCTTTAACCTCTAGATAGAGTTGTTTCTCTCCAATAGACCTTCCCATCTATCATCTGACATATTATCTATCATTTGATACCTTTATGAGAACAGTAGAATCTGATACTAGACTGGATGAAGAGAATAATAGGAAGACTGCTTCAATGGTTTCCGCAGAGAACCAGCTATCTCCGCATTTGATAAACCCAAGGATTAGAACCAGTTTAAACCTTGAGCACAGTTTTGTCAACGCCACTTGATTGATTACTGGCACAAATAGTAGAAGAGGTCCGCCATCTTCGTTTTCGTCATCAACAACCAATGACGTTTGACTTCACCGACCTTCTCGGTCCCGTGTTGGATGGCAGGAATGGCAAAGTATGACTCTCCTGCCGTATTCTTGTCTCCCCTGGCCACGGCTCTCCCTGATGCGGCGTCAAACCAGGTCGCCACCTCTGGAATCGCAGCAGGCAAGACCCACATTGCCTTCTACTTTTCTGCATCTTGGTGCCCTCCATGCCGTCGCTTCACGCCTCAGCTCCTGGAGCTCTATAGTAGAAAGTCGCCTGAACTTGAGATCGTCTTCATCAGCTCGGACCGTGAGGAAACCGCACACAACGAATACTTTGCCAAGATGAGCTGGATAGCGCTTCCGTATGCTGACAGGGATCGCGTGAAAACACTCCGCGAGAAGTTTGGAGTCATGGGCATCCCTCAACTCGTTTTGTTTGATGCTCGCAGTGGTGAGGTTGTCGTCAAGGACATCCGCTCCCTCGTGGAAAAAGATGTGGCCGGACACCACTTCCCTTACCCAGAGCGCCACCTTCGTACAATCTTGGCCCACGCAGACCTGATCGACAACACTGGCGCAGTGGTTCCCCGCGCCTCCATCAATGGGGAAACCATCGCCTTTTACTTTGACGCCCCTTCTTTCCTCCCTGAAATGTGGGGTCGTTGCGGGGCCGGATGCGGGAACTGGGCCTCCCGCGGAACGCGATACTCTTGCGACCAGGAACAATTCAATGCATGCGAGTCATGCTACGCGACCATCAAGGAGACTCACGATTCTTCTCACACGTTTACGGCGCATCCCCCTAAAGATCTTGCCGCGGAATCTCTGAAGGTGAAAGAGTCCCTGGTGAAGGCATACCAGGCTGCGAAAGTTGCTGGTCAGGACTTGGAAATTGTGTCCATCTCGTTCGCCAAGACTGCCGAGGAACACGCGGCGCATGCTGCCAGCTTCCCGTGGCTGACGGTTGCGTTTGACGACAAAATGGACGTGGCGTTCCACATGGCAAAGCTGTATGACTTTGCATTTGACGAAACGAATGTGGTCGTGGTGGATGCGGCCCGCAACTTACTCAACATCAATGCCATGCTTGCCTTCAAGAAGGTATGTGCTGGCTACCAAAACGCTTGTGTGCTCACGAGGAAGTAAAACAGGAGCAACCATTCCCCTTCCTCCCCCCGTACTTTGGTGAGCTGAGTGAATCTTGGATTTCGAGCAACCACTCCATCCTCTACAAGCAAGCAATCGTGGTCTTCCCTGCCGCAACGCAAACAGCGGAAGAAATTGCCGCCATTGAGGCGACCCTGACCGCGATTAGTAACAAGTGGAACCTTGCCACAACTAACTATGTGGACGAAAGCTGCGTTGTCGTTGACGGCAAGCTTTTCGAGCCTGACTTCATCCTCTTCACTGCTACAGGAACTAGCCAAATGACCGATTTTATCAAAAGAGTATCTGGCACGAAAGCGGAGGCTGTCGGACCTACGATTGTGTTGAGCTGCTATCCTACACGGGAATGGTACTCTGTGGAGGTTGCAAACTTGTCTGTCGAAGCCGTGGAGCACTTTATTGCGGATTTCAAAAGCGGAAAACTGAAGGAGGAAAAGGACGCGAACGAAGTAGAAAAGGCGGCCGAGAATGCTGAAAAGACGGCCTCCCTCAAGGAAGTTAAGCAGTTTGAGAAAGTGACTACCGTGACGACTACCACTACAATAGGTAAGGGGGAGGATGGATCTATCTTCAAAACGGTTGTCAAGAGTACTGCTGTTGAATTTCGTCCATTTATCGTTGAAAATTAAAAAACAAAGACCTATCTAACTCATGACCTGTGCCAGATTCTTTTGAAAATAAAAGAAAAAGTTTTCGAAAAGTCTTTCCAGGAAAAGAAATGACGAAACTTCAACCAGATGCCACGAGAAACAAATTTTCGATTTCATTATGGGGATCTCTTAAGCCATTTTTAACAATGGCTCATACTCTCCACCTCTGTTGACAATATAAATTCTTTCGCTCAAGGTAGATAACCATCCCACGAATCACGAAATCAAGACCATCAATGACGCCAACGCGCCCTTTGGGAGGACAAGGGGTCGAGAGTTGACTGCCACTTAGTGTTCGCATCAAGATTATTCTCTACGGCACAACGGTGGTTATGACATTTATGGTTGAACTTGTCCTCAGAGGAGGCCAAGATGATGGGTGAAGGACCCTTCCATCATTTCCGTTGTTTTTGGTTCAAGGATTGATCAGGAAGCGGAGTCAGAGTCGTCCCAGTACTGAGCCGTTACCAGTATTTTAAGTGCTCTTATTCTTCCTGTTACAAACATGCTCTTCCTGTCGGGTTTTCACGGGTTTTCACTGGTAAAGAGTAATAAAGCTTTAAGCGAGTCAGGAATGTTGTCTGTATTTAACCCCTGGCGCTCCCTTTTTATCCCAATTTCTTGCCATTCGCTACCACAGGAAACAAAGAAATCTCTCGCACCCGCGTGCTGGAACATGTTTTGAAATTCACCGTTGCCGTCCATGTCGAAACCATCATCTCGCCATCAGCCTCAACTGCTGATTCACTGCATGTATCAATATTGAGATCATAGCGTCATCAGTGATTTCCTTCTGGTGTGTCAGCACCATTGGTGTCAGTTGCGAAACTAAACTGATGCGCTGCACTGCATCATCATCTAGACTACTTATATCATCAGCTATACAGCTTTTGGACTCCCCATACTTCGTTTCGACTTCAGACGCCACATACTCCTTCGTGTACGGTTTGTTTTAATCGTGCGGATGATGTCACTTGATCGTTTCTTCTTCAGATTCGCTTTATTTACCAGGTCCTCATTTCCACCTGCGTCAAGACCTGATCGCATGGTGTGTGTCGAAAGGTTGTTCAAACTGGTGCTGTGATCACCGCAGTTGAAGGAAGTACAACTTAGTCACACAAATTCTCATTTTATTGAGGTTTCTATTTGTAAATGAATATGTGAACGTTTGGACTTGTGTTTTGGCTTTTTTGCGTATCTCATGCTTGATTTGCAAGGCAAACTAAGCACTCAAAACTGAACACAGCTCAAGACCCTCTTTCTGCAGGTATATAAGAGCTGCGCCGAAAGCCTCTCCACCATAAGACAGATTCGCAACACTTCCGTTAAGGATATGTGCTCGCTGACATCCATTCATCGTTCACATCATTAATTTCGACCCCTTTTTTTTTTTTTCCACCGCATTTTTGTCACACATCGATATAGAAGGGCACAACTGTCTTTCATATCCAAAACGATTTCCTTCACATATCTTCCGCATGATCCATCAATGACGTGTATTCTCCACATCTGTTGACACCAACCATCTTCTCACGCGTGACCGACATTCTGCCAGCCAACCACGCAACCATCGCAACCAAGGCGATTCCGGATGCGACAAACGCCCAATGCGTCATAACACTTTCATCCATAAAGTTCGCACGCATACTTCTGGCATGGATGTGAAGAATATCCATCTGGCAAGGCTTGCCTTCCACACTCATCAACTTGAAGTTGATCTTGACGCTCTTGACCCCGCGCATATTCCACATGAAGCACTGTTCCAATTTGCTGACCATTCCTTGCATGCCGTCGCTGGGTAACATGACGTGCGGGAGGTGGCGAGAGACTTCGGCGCTGCAGCGGCGGTCTGTTGAGTGCAGGAGCATGCCGTCTGCATCAGAGACTTCCAGGGAGGTGGCGCTAGCCACATCGATGTGCTTGAAGTAGGTGGTGTTTGCTGTTCAGGTTTGTTGAGAAGTTCGAATGATGTAGAAAGTTTGTGGGGGTCCGATCTTTTGCAAGCCACTCAAAAGACGAGATAACTCACCAACCATGTCACCGTACACGATAAGGAGGCTTTCGATCTCTTGCGGACCATGTGCGGACCAGTCCAACTTGATCCTAGTCCAGTCCAGTTTGAGTGGGAGCCAAGCCAGCAATGACCTGTCCTCACCACTGCATTTCGCATGAAGGGTCAGCGGATGACTGCCACGCTGTTGTTCTGTTCATGTTCATGGGAGACAAGATCATGTTCTCGGCTGCACAGCGGTTCTCTTGGCATTCGGGACTCTGAGTGTCCACGGAGGAAGCCGTAATCACGGGGGTGGGCAGCATTTCTCTGAGCATTTTACAACAAAAGAATTGAGTGGGTAAGCTGACGACTGGACAAAAAGTGAGAATGACATTAACTATGAAAGTCTGTCGTTTATGTCCTCGCAGAAATGCGTGAAGACAAACTAGCAACGATCGGTTCGATGCTGTCCTGCATCAAGGAGGAGGATCAAGCCCTCGCAAGTCTAAAGGCACCCTACGTGGCCAAAGTAACGTAAACAAACTTTTGGTGATAGGGTTGATGTTAAATTGGGAAAGGAAAGTGATAAATCGAAGAAACCTGCTTGACTAATTGTTTCGGGAACATATTACAAGCTTTACCATGACGAGCATCGAAGGCGAGGACTCGTTTGCGGATGAGTTTGGCGAAGAGACGATGCCCCGCGCAGGCCCTACCGTGTCACTGAACCAGGGCCGCGCTCAGTCCTTTCTTGCCGTGCCCGTGGACCACCACCGCAGCCTTCCTCACGGAGCCCCACACCCGATCTCAGTGATCGAGGAGGAGGAGGAGGAGGAAGACGAGGAGGAAGACGTGAAGCCCTCCACCTCACACTCCGTCTCGGTCGCTCCAAGCCCAGTCCCAGACCACAGGGACTCAACGGACCCTGTCGAGCTGATGCTTGGCAGCATTCGCATCAACCCGGGCTCGCCCTCGCCAACACCATCCACTGAGGCCGACCTTCAACTGCTCCCCAATTTACGGCGAAGCGTTATCCTGACGCCAAACCGAATCCCGCTGGCTTCCATGGACGGACCCTCCGCATCTGCCCACGCCAATACACCACATGGAGGTTTTCACACCCAGCACTCCAAGCGGGCCTCCGTCGCATCGTTCCCGGACTCATTCATCTCCACCAATTCAGCCCGTAATGCGAAACGGCGTAGCTTCACCGCTCCAACCCCAGCTCACGGAAGCTTCCGATCTGTAAGCATTGTTCGCAACGTACACGAGCGCATCTCGACATCCTCGTTTCAGATTGGTGAAGCAGTCGCGTTCGCAGCAAGTGCTGTTGGGGAACGACTAGGGGCTGGATACAGCAACAATTGGGCGTTTGGTGTGTTTGACAAGTGGTGGGCAGTGGAGCCTCGCCAGGTTCGCTTTGAGGAGGCTCCTAAGCCATCAGGTTAGCCTTAATTTTCCAATTCGTATACACGATTCCAACTGATCAGATTCAAACAATGTAAAGTAACTGTCCAGCCGCGGCGGCAAGGAGAAATGAAGATTCCGACCTCCATCAGCTTCTTTGGAATTGAAGCCTCGTCCAACCTGAAACCTAATTCATCAGACAAGAGTCTCTTTGACACGTTGAAGCAAGAATACCCCAGCGATGACAGTCTTGAAAAGCAGAGTCCACTTACTGGAAGTGACGAGGGGGGTAGCCCCAAGCGACCTCCTCGACGCGGTCGGCGCCTTCCATACCAGACAGACACGGCGCACAGCGACGAAAGCGACGCGACGGACGAAGACTCCGCGAGCCGTGGCCGATCACACAAGTTTTCTCTGCCCACCGTCGCACGACAACCCTCTCAAGGTCCCCGCATCGAACTCAACAACTCCCCTGTGCTTCAATCGTCAGTTCCGCCAACTCCAGCCTCAGAGACTCCCAGCGTGATGCCCTTCATGAAGGCATGCTGCTGCCCATGCCTCATGTTTGCCGAGAACCGTGAAATGTTTGCGCGCAATGGGGGCAATGTGGACTCGGATGCCGTGGCGCGGTGTTGCGGTGTCAGCGCGGGAAGCTCGCAGTTTTCACGTATTATGAAGGTGACTTGTGAAGTCTCGTTTGTATACCCCACGTTTCAAACTCACAATGCCGCTTGGATACCAGTCCACGCTTTGTTTTGCAAGCGTCATTCCTATTTGCATGTGCAGTATTCCCCACCGGTCTCTGCGTACTTCCATCAAAGAGAGATATAGTCTTTTGGAGCGTGATGAGGACGAGACAGACGGTGAATGCGGCGAATGCATGCTCTCCGGGTTTTGCATTCCCTGCGCTCTGATTCAAGAACGCAGAGAGATTGTGCATTGGGAAGGGGTCGTGAGGGACGCACGAAAGAGGAGAAGCTATGCATTTTGAGATAGACTTTGATAGAATTCCTTTGTTATTCATAAGCTCCCTACTTGTGCAAACTCTAAGGTGAAAGGGAGGGGAACGGAGAGGTGGATGAAATCAGCCAATCAAAACGCGTAGCTGGGTGGCGCCATCGCATCATCATTCACGACAGTCGTAGAACCGTTGGGATGGAACAAGTTGAAAATATGGTTTGCCAGAATCACCCGGGTTCTAATGTCTGTAATACCCACATCCACACGCAGCGACTCCTTGCAAGCCTCCGAGGAGGCGGCGATTGCCTGCAAAAATTGACCGTCCAAATTGTTTTCTGTTCACCAGAAAGTAAATTCTCGTGTCCTCAAACACAAGCATTAAAACAAACATATAAGGCAATCCATACCTTTGAAAACGCGGACAACTTCGGGCCCCACTTCCAAACTCGTAAGCCACGTGCAGGTCTGCGCGGTCGACCAGGCTCCCGGCTGACTCAAGTCGAGCTTCAAGATGGGACCCACGTCGGGATGGTTTCGTTGACTCATGCCGTCAAACATGGACGCAGTAGCTTGTAAGGGTGCTTTTTTCACACTTTCGGACTCTTGTGGCGGACGGAAAGTGTGGTAGGATTCTGTCGAGACGGAGGCCGCGTAGTTGACTGGGAGAGCTGCGGTTGCTGATGGCACATAGTTGGCAGCAATAGGCGCGCTTACTAGATACTGCGTACTTTGGACCGTTGATGGAGGTGGCGAGTCGTATCGTTGGGTCACGTCGGTCGGCTTGTTTTTGCTGTTGCGCATACCAATCCACACACCGACGCCAATCAACGCCAGCAGGACCACAGCGCCACATACACCGCCAACAATGGCCGCCGTCGGAGGGCCTGAAGACACTGGAATGGAGGTGGCGGTCGGTACGGGAGAAATCATGGAAAATGAGTTCGTTTTGAACGCTGAGGTGCTTGTTGCGCTGTTGGTTGTCTTTACGTTGATTGTGGTTGTGGTTGTCGTCACGTCAGGTGAGGTGACGAAGTGATCTCCCCGCTGGATCAGGTAAAGGGCCGAGGTTCCGTCGTTGAATGCTCTGCACTTCTCCGTGTCCGGTGTGGCGGTCGCATTGAACTGAGTGCACTGGTTATCGTTGAAGTATCCAATCGAGATCTGCGATCCCTGCAGAGTCCGCTTGGCGTAGCGACCGCCCGCGGTGTAGTAGCAGCGGCCCTCGCTCAGGAAGCTGTAATAACTGAAGGTGGAGCAGCGGCTGTCGGAGTAGTTGATGACTGAGATGACGGTGGTCGTGGACCACGTTGCCTTGGCCTGAGTCAGGGCGGCGTCGAGGCTGGCGACGCAAGACTTTCCGAGATACTCGACGTCGTCGCCCTGCGCCACGCACGTCGCTGGTGCGCATCCTCCGCGCGGGATGCTGATGTCGTAGTCGGACGGCAGCCCGGCGCAGGTCGCGTCGAGGTAGTGAGCAGCAAGCGAGTACGACATCGTTTCGAGTCAAACCCTGCGCGTGGAGATGGCTCGGCTTGTTCAGCGTCATCTGTTCAGGGAGATAGTCCACTCCCGACAGAATGCTAGTTCGGATAGTAGTAGAGCATCATTAGGAGATATAAACTATCTAATTTTTCTAAGAAAATGACATCATAGAGAAAACCGGCTGCCATCAGAAGGCGTAGCTCGGTGGCGCAGAGGCATCCACCGCAGTAGGACTGTTAACGTGAAACAAATTGAATATATGATTCGCCAGGAGGACACGGGTTCTGATGTCCGCGATTCCCACATCCACGCGCAACGACTCCTTGCACGCCTCCATGGTCGCTGATATAACCTTCAAGTACTGGCCGTCCAAGTTGTGTCCTTTCAATCGGAGTTAGGTTTTTGTGTGGAACAAATGCTTGTGAAAAAAAGTGAAAAACCTTGGAAAACGCGAACCACATCGGGACTCGTGCCCACGCTCGCAAGCCAGCTACCCGTCTGCGCCGTCGTCCAGGTCTCTGGCTGGCGCATGTCCAGCTTCAACATGACACCCACATCTGGGCGGGCCTGCTCGCTCATGCCGTCGAACATGGTGGGCTTAATAGGGAGCTTCTGCAATGCGTCTGGCTCATGCGGCGCGGCATAAGTGGTGTTGGATTCCGTGGAGATGGAGGGGGCGTAGCTGACGGTGGGAGGCGCCGCCGGCTCTGCGTACTGAGAGGGGTGGAAGTTGGAAGGAGGCGCCGGTGCAAGTGCATAGTTTACTCCGACGGGCTCTGGAGCTACATACTTTGAAGGTTGCGAGGGAGGAGGAGGAGGGGCGTACTGTTGAATTGGGAGTGCGTCGGGAGCCCCCTTTTTGTTGCGTTTCGAAATCCAGACACCTGCTCCAATCGCTGCCACCACCACGATAACTCCACAAACGCCTCCAATGATGGCGCCTGTTGGGGCTCCAGAAGACGAATCTTGGTTGGTGTTCGACATAGTCGTGCTGGTTGCGAGAGGAATTACTGACTTGGTCACAGCGGCACTCATTGTCGTCGTCGTGGTTGCCGCGGGAAAGACGAAGTGAGCTCCATCCTGAATCTCGTAAATGACGGAGGTCCCGTCGGAATATCTTTTGCACACTTGCTCTGTATCAGGATTCACAGTCTCATTGAACTGAGTGCACTGGTTGTCGTTAAAGAACGCCGCCAGAATCTGTGAACCCTGAATGGTCCTCTTGATGTAACGGTTCCCCGACGAATAGTAGCAGCGACCCTCGTTCAGGAAGCCGTAGTAGTCGACGGTGGTGCAATCCTTGTCTGAGTAACTGGTCACTGACACGATCTTGGTTGTGGACCACGTTGCCTTGGCTTGCACGAGCACGACGTCGAGACTGGGGACACATGTACTTGTGACATATTCGACGCCATCACTCTGACGAGCGCAGGTGGCAGGAACGCAGCCTTCCGTGAAAAAGGAGGCATCGTAGACAGAAGGGAGACCCGTGCAGTTCGGGTTGAGGTAGTGGGCGCCCAGCGAGTACGACATGGTCCTGACTCGATTCACTCCAATTTGAGAGATGAAAATTGGAGGGGAAGTCCGCAATCCACCGCCGCTGCTCCCCTGTGGTTTAGAGTTAGAAGAGAAATTCCGGAGTGCGGCGGTTCGTAGAGACGCGTTCAGCCTGGCGCGGGCAAACGGCTTTTTCGTGAAAGCCATCACTGCGAAAGGATGGGAAGGGATGGGAACGGGAGACGGGCGCCGGTGGACACGTCCGACCGTCTGGCGCCAGCCTCGGTTGCGGACATGGACGATACGCTGGAATCGATCCGGGCCACGGCAGAATGTGAGGACGCCGCTCTGACCGCCGCGGCACCGACCACGTCGCATTGTCGAAACCAGGGCTCCTCCACTGCAGCGACAGCCCCGCAGCCATTGCGTGCGTGTGCAGAACCCACTTCGATAACGGTGAGAGGCGCCGTGGTTGCCCACGCGCAACGCTGACGCTGCGCACCGCCACAGCCGCCACCAATGCGCGCCAACTCCGGCGCCTTCTTCTTCTCGTCGACGAGCTTCTGGTGCGGCAGCCAACCGCGGACGGGGATGCGCCGCTCTCCGCGCACCTCGCCCCGCTTCTTCCCTCCGCGTTTTCGTCCGTCGCGAGTCTCCACAAGGCCACACTTGCAAACTTGCTCGCAACATGGACCCAGCGAAACGCATTCCCCGCTCAGCTCCTCTCGACATTGTCGGCGATATGCTCCAGCTCATCAGAGAACAGGCGATGTTCGCAACCTCCCGCTGTTTTGGCTGCGTCACGATTCCCCTGGAACGACGCAAAGCACCTTTTCTCTCGATTCCAAGGACAGATGGACCAACTACTCTCGTCTTATGTCACTGCCAGGGAATCTGACTTTGACGCGCTTCGAGCGCGAGCAGACTGCATCGAGATTGAGAATGCGGCACTGAAGGCGGAGTCTCTTGAGTGCCAGACACAGCGAAGCAAAGAAATCGCGTCGTTAACAGCAAAGTCCGAAAATATGCGAAACCAATGGGAGGCTGACAAGGCGCAACTGAAAAATGGCTTCGTTGCTTCCGGAATGGGCGAGTTGCAGGCTCAAATCGAAGCTTTGAAAGAACGTCTGGAAGATGAATCTCGAAAACGTGTTAAGGCGGAAGCAGAGGCAGTGCAGTCAAAGGATGCTCTCGTAAACTTCCGAAAGGAATTTGGGGAGAAAATTACAGCTGCCACGAAAAATTTAAACGCTCATTTGGAAGTGGAGTCGTCCCAACGTGCCGCGGCAAAGTCAGAACTCTTGAACCTGCAGCAATCTTCCAATGAGCTAAAACGCGGCTGGACTACAGATACAGCGAAGCAGCTGGAGCTGCAGGATTCGTATGCATTTTTGGAAAGCAAGAACATGTTTTTGGAGACGGAAGTGACTCGACTGCAGACGGAGGTGGAGTCCCGGTCTGCACAGTGCGCGTCTCTTCAGGAACGTTATGAGGAGCTTTTTAAAAGAAATAGGTCAAAGATTGAGACGTTTGAGGCGGAGATGAAGCGTCTACGGGGGGAGGCGAAAGAAAAAGCGGATTCCAGTAAATCCAGGGAGGTCAATCATGCAGCTGAGATGTCGATTTTGCGCGCGCAATTGGATTCGGAGAAGAGTCGCTTGGCGCTTTCTTCAAAAGTCTGCACCAATTGCAAGGGTCGACCCTCGCGCTTTCACGCGCCAGCTCTACCCAACAGCACCACACCTTCCACTACGCCTCCACGGATGCCTAAGCCTCCCAGAACCGAGAGCGTTTTATTGCAACCAACTGCCAGATGTCAGACAACTAACCCAAGCAACGAACCACTTATACCCCAGAACCCTCCGCAAACGCCAACCACGGACGCATTTGACTTTGACAAGGACCTTTTGGGTGAACCCGCGGCCGATCCTCCCTCATGTTCGCGACCATCAACGCGGCTCGCCACAGGTTCTCTGAAACGCCCTGTCCCCCCCGCAATTCCCAAAGCGTCCACAAGACACGTCGCTGTGGTTGATAAGATGCCTTGGATCTTCGTTCTGCAGAGGCAGCATCCATCGTTCAAGATTGGCAGCTGTTCTGCCTCTCGACGTGTCCGTAAGCGAGCGAGCAAGTTTCAAGAGATGCATGCCTTAATTTCGGAAAAGCGTGTGCCGTTCGCAGTGCCTTGGGATCTGGAATGTACGTTTTTGGATTGGATGGAAGAGACAGTTCGTGGAGCGTTGAAGGAAATGGGGAAACGGCAAGAGAGAGACGGTGCGAATAGTCAGTGGCTGTTGGAAGAGGAGGAACAAACGGAAGAGGATGAGGAAGAAGAGGAAGCTTCACTCTTGATACCCAAGAGGCGGAGGCTAGACATTGAAGCAGAGGTTCGGATGCTGAGTGAGCCAGGCGGATCTAGTGCTATGGAGCCCCACCGTGTCGATCCACTGCAGATGGGTCGTTCTTTTGAGCGGTTGGGAACGTTGGAAACAGCACCGTCCAGCGCTCCCACTCCGACCTTGGATTCAGTGCAGGTTCCAGGGGCATCTCAATCTTATACTGATTTCGCATTAAAGCCTGCCTCTCTGGATCCTCAAGGCACCATTGGACAACATTTTCAGGAGTTGAGATGCCCACTGTTGGTGTCGAATTCTTGTTTGACTAATAACACCCCAAACAGCATTATCATCGACATTATGCCCGCATTTCCAGGCTTAAAATCGAAGAAGCAAGGCGCTGTCAAAAAAGCAGTCGGAAGGTGGCTCGCGATTGAGCTTGGCGACGAACGGATGGAGGCTGTGACTGTCAAAACCGGTGAAGATGATAATGATTACTATTACTTTGTTCCGCAAGCTTTACTGGGATCTTTTCGGGATTGGGCCGTGCACGCTTTGGCAGATGTGTTTCCGAATTATGTGAAATCATAACAGGAAATATAAACTATGAATTTTATATATTCGTCAACAGTTTCGTTGGTGAATCAAGAGTCTTCACTTCGCCCAGTTGTGTCTGTGTTGCATGACTGCCTGGGCCGCCAATAAGCGAAAGATAGGCCAAGCCAGGGCCGTGCATGCATGGAGCAAGGAATTTACTCTTCAGGGGGATGTGCGACGAAAGTGAATGTAGGTGAGCAGTACGAAAAGCTGGATCTGCCAAGATCGATTTGATATTGTTCCTTTCTTCTTATTAAATGTGACAACCAACTATGTAATGGTACTGTCTTGTTGAGAGAGCATGAATTGTTGACCACGTTAGTCGTGGTTATCGTAGTGAGCAGGGGCGGAAAGCTTGATTCCATGTTGCGACCTTCCGCTGGTTGACCGACGTGCGAACATTGAGCTGATAACATCCCACTTATTTGGCTTCCATTACAACCGTTGCTGATGCATTCGCACAGACGAAAGAAAAATGTGTATCAGATTGTGGGCGTGTACAAACGGCGAGACGTGATTGGCTCGGAGCAAAATTCGAATGGAAAGAAAAAAAGTTGAAGGGGCGAAGAAAAAAGCACTGACAACATAGACATGGACTTCCTCATCGCAGCAGCCCTTGGGAACGATCCCGTATTGAGCGAGCCTGACTCAACTCCATCCTCGCCGAAGAGCGAGGTACTTTCGCCAGGATCTGCGCAGGAGCGGATCAAGACGCTGCAGCTTCTGATGGCGCTCGCGCTCCCGCGGCCACATAGCTTCGACGACGACGACGAGACGCACGCAGACGACGTTGCTTGGGACTTCAAAGCTACTCCGTCTTTGCCGCTGCGTTCGGCCTCGGCTTCAGCTTCAAATGGATCAGGCGCACCGATCCAAACTTCTTCAGTCTTCAAATGCGAGGCTGGAACCTGCTCTACAACTTGTCCCACTAGCGAGCTGCTGGCAGACCATCTCAACAAGAGACACAGGGACGCCACTGTCCTCTTTATGAATGCTGCAGAAGAGAAAGGTGAGGAGCCTCCCTGTTTCGACCCCCCTTCCCAATTTTTTTCTTTTGTCTCTTGTCTTGACAATCATCCACGAACCAATTTCACGGCAAAGTACTGATTCAGCTTTCTTTTCCAACTTGCAGTGGTCCCGCGCGATGCCAATGGTCTCCTCACATGTTTCTGTGGCCATCGACCCTTCACTTATCTGAATGGCCTTCTCAAACATGCAAAAACCTGCAGTGGCGCGAAGCCCCCACCTCCTGCCATTGATCCTGCTGCAACAGCCGCGAAAACATTCAAATGCGCTTTTGAAGGTTGTGGAAAAAGTTATAACAGCAAGACGGGGCTGACACTTCATGTCAAAACGAAGCATGCAATCGCCAGTCCCGCTGCTGCAGACTCTCCTGCAGCTTCTGGGGAAATCAAAACTGAGGCTGGGAGCGATGAGAAGCCAATTGTGGAAACGCAAGGCAATCAAGATGTAGGATCGTCGTTATCAGTTTCAACAGCTGCCAGAACTGCCGCCACAACATCAACTCCGTCCCCGATAACATCCATTCCTCCTCCTAACCTTTCCTTCAAATGCGATGCGGAAAAATGTATCCAAGCGTTTGCAACAAAAAAAGGCTTGGCACTTCACAAGAGCAAATCCCACGGTGATGCCACGGTTCTCTTCCTCGGATCGACTGTACCCATTAGTGAGTCATGGGATCTCTTCCTGTTTCTGGCGAATAACAATCTTACGAATGATCTTGTCCATTCTTTCAGTAATCCGGCGTAAAGACGGCTTCCTCTTTTGCCCTTGCGGCAAAGCCAAAAAAATAACGTGCAGCGAAATGAACAAGCACGCGGCTGTCTGCACGGGGATTCTGGTCCCACTCGCGTCCTCATTGGAGCCTCCATCTGCCAATAACACGCCCCAGGCCACGGAATCGAGCACACCACCGCCCTCAGATGCGGACTCGTGTGCACCGATCTCTGGGGTGAAGCGTGCCTTTCCTGAGGTGTCTTTGCCCGGGACACCTGTGAGTCCTGCGGTGGCTGGACCTTCGGTGGTGGACGATGGCCGAGGGGACGCGGGGGCAGCGAAGCGAAGTCGATTGGGGGAGAGTATTTCTAGTAGCGATTAAACACACACTTAATATTTTTTATATCCGGATCTGGTTTGTCCTCGCTTTTCTTCGCTGATGATGCCTTTGGATTGCGCACTGCAGTGCATGCTATAATATTCACCAAGTTTACAATCGCAAAAAGGTTTCAGTCAGAAAGACCCCAAAGAAAGGCAGGGGAAGCAGGAAAAAAAGTTCAGACATTGGCTTGAAAAACCAAATAAGAATCAGCGTTATAAAAAGGAATTGCAGGAAGGAGTTCACAACAGGAGGCACCCGAAGACAATAGCAACGCCACCAACAACACCACTGGATTTGGTGCCACTGTAGTAGATATTACCGTCAGCAGGAACATTGTATACTGGAGAAGGGGCGCTATAGATTGGAGCCGGAGCATTGTAATCTGCTGCCGCTGGAGCGCTGTAAGCTGCAGCAGGTGCACTGTAAACTGGAGCATTGTTAGCCGCAGCTGCAGGGGCGATGTACTCAGGAGCTGGCTCGTATGCAGGAGCTGGCGCACTGTAGACTGTACCAGGGGCACTGTAGACCGTACCAGGGGCACTGTACACTGCTCCTTGGGCACTGTAGACTGTACCAGGGGCATTGTAGACTGCAGCAGGGGCTGGAGCAGGACTTGACGATGGAACGTTGTAAACGGCACGCGAGGCACTGTATCCTGCAGTTTGGTTATTGTAAGCTGGGACAGGGTTGCCATACGAGGATGCCTGATTCTTGTACACGGGAGATGCCATAGAGTTGCTCGTCCATCCATTCTTTTGACAACTCGCTGACAGCATAGTGGCGGGCAACGCCGCTTGCTGATAAGCCATGTTGTCCAGGTTACAACCTTGAATGCACTTGGTGTAGCTCGCGCTGAACGTGGCGCCCGCGTCCGTGGCGCAACAGGCTGCAAGCGCGGAGTCGGAGTAAGAACCTACGTGCAGGTTGTTGCTGGCAAGACACGTTTGAGCGCAGCCGGATTGGATGTTCTGGGCACAGGCGCTGTTGAGTTGGCAATCCTTGCCGCAGCCCGTGCCAACCTTATCCACGCCCGAAAAGTAGAACTTCCACAAAACTGGCACTTCTCGCTTCTGATTGGGGTAGGCGACAGTAAAGAATCCAGAGAGGGGGCCAGTGAACGTGAAGACTACGATGGGGGTTGCGACGATAAAGTAGTGAGACAGTCTATCGGCAGGTGCAGAGCCACCGCAGTTGATGCCGGGGATATTGAGGAACGCAGGTGTGTTGGAGGAGTCCAGTGTGAATCGGTCGATGCAGCCGTCCCGAAAGTCTCCCGTCGCAATGGCGCTTCCGACAAGAATTGTGGTCACGTCAACACTGAAGATTCCATTTGAATCAGGGTTACCGGAAAGCGCGGCCGTAGTGGGCTCAGGGGAGGTAGTCGCAGTCGTTGATGAAGAAGATGTTGATGCAGTGGAACTGGTCGTGGACGAGACCGACGACGACGTGGAAGTGGTTGTACTGCTGACTGAGGACGTCACGGTGCTTGTCGCAGTTGATGCGGAGTTCGTGTAGGACGAAGCTGTGCTGGTCGTTGTCGAACTGGACGAAATAGATGCGATGCTGGAAGAACTTGCAGTGCTTGACAACGTGCTGGACGAGGTGCTGGAAGAACTTAAAGTGCTTGACGACGTGCTGGACGAGGATTTCGGACCTAAATAACTGAATGAGTTCATGTGTGAGGTCAATGCCTTGATAATACCTGGAGGCGAGGATCCGGTGCCCCACCAAGCAGTGCCAACAATGTTGCCCGGTGGGTACTAAATGGAAACAGTAAGGAAACGGATACATGCCATTCCCAAAGGAACCCTACGTAGTCACAAATGACGTCGTCGCACTTTCCAGCGTTGTTACGTGCTCTGTAACATGCCACATCTGTTGTGGAATACCACAATATCTGCCAGTAATGATCTCCATTCACTGGGTTTCTTGGGTCCTGCGCAACAGCCTGCTGCTCCGCAGTGTCGGCAAACCCACTGTCGGGGTCCGTGATGAGCTTCTCAGGCGTGAAAAAGTCTGGTGACGAGAAGGCGTGATTCTGACCGAGACCCAGTGGAAACGCGGCTCCGGTCAACGTGCCGTGTCCGTCGTCGCCTTGTGGCAAGTTGCAGTTGCTGTCCCAGTTCTTTGCCGCGTTCACTTGCACTTGTGTCTTGGCGCTCTTTTCGAGGTCCGCATTCCACTTGAGAGGGGAGAGGTTCTTCTGCTGGCGAAGGGAGTTGTGCACTGCGGAGGAGTGGGGCAGTTACGATGTGACCTAGATCCCAGCGACAGGCTCACAGTCCAGAATCTTCTGGCGGTCGGCATCATTGAACAGGTTGTCGGCCAGTCCAGCGATCTGGGCGTACGCGCTAGCAGCGAATGCAAGAGCGCTATAAAGGACGGTGGAGCGCATCCTTATCCTTGGCTGAGATCCTCCTGTTCAAAACGAACTAGGCGAGGACGGCGAATGGCCACAAGATCATCATTGAATACAATAATCAAGAGAATCGCGATACTGTAAACGAAGATACAGGACCAATTTTTCTGACAGGCAGGTTAATCTGGTGACTACTTTGCAGAATGTAAAACAGATTTATTTCAATAATGAGATCCTAATTAAGCGGCCATCTGCATTTCAACTCCACTCTCAATCTTGCTTCTCTTGACAAACATACATGTTACAAACCAGAAACATGCAAATCCGACGGGAAGGTAAAACAAGACTGATAAAGACTCAAGATATCCGTGCACCAGCGCAGCTTGCAACACACTGCCATCTTGAACGAAAGAAGGATTGTGAATGACGGTAGGGTCCTTGAAGATTGCGCCCGCTGGCTGACCCCCAAGAAATTCGAGTTTGGTGTTGTAATCGTTTAGGCTCTGAGCGATTGAGTTCGGTAGTCGGGCATTGAAAATGGCGCCCCCAATGGCAACACCGATTGAAACGCCCAAGGACTGCACAAAATTGTTCCTGTACGAATGGGATAAGCCTATGAAGTAACAGGTAAATTTTTGAAAATCGAACTTACGTGGAGACTGACGCTGCCAGCAACTCTGGCGGTACAGAAACCTGCGCAGACACCATCAGCATCTGGAACGCACCTCCAATACCCAGGCCAGATAGAAGCATATATCCAATTTGTTGCCCGATTGTAGCATCTTCTTTCATTGTCGTTAAGAGGCCTGCGCCAACAGCTGTTAATATAGCACCCAAGGGAAGGAACGGAAAAAAGTGGCCAGTGGCGGTAGCAAAGGCGCCTGATCCGACAGATGAAAAAACAATGCCAAGCACGAAAGGAATGGTATGGATGCCTGCGTTCGTGGCAGAGGAGCCCATAACGACTTGGAACCTGAAAGGAGTCCATCACATATATGAATCAGAAAGTTACAAGATTCAAACTGACCAGAGTGGAATATAAAATGTGTGTACGTAAAAGCTTGCTCCACTGAAAAAGACAGTGACATAGGTTGCACTTGCATGAACGTTCCTGAGTAGCGAAAACGGAAGGATGGGGTTGACGGCGAAGCGGGCCTCCCACAATAAGAACAGGGCGAGAAAGATGGCAGCAAGGATGAAGAGTACGATGACAGCTGCGGAATTCCACGCGAAATCAACACCTCCGCCCTGGAGTGGAACCAAGAAGAAAACGACAAATGCAACCACTAGGAGCGATCCAACGACGTCAAGCTTGTGAACGTTTGCACGAATTTCGCGAAAGCTAGTGGCCGGAAACTTGAGAAAGAAAACTGTGGACAAGGCGGTGACTGCGCCAATTGGCAGGTTGATCTGCGTCAAGTGGTGAGTACGACATTAGACTGAGGACGTTGACTTACGTAGAAAATCCAGCGCCATCCCACCCTGTCAATCATAATTCCTCCGATAATGGGCCCAAGAACAGAAGCAAGACCATACACTGCGCCTGGTTGATGTGGTAAACGTGTTAGCACTTTAAATTGATCAGCCCATAGGTCACCGATTACCGATGATTCCCAAATAAGCTCCACGATCTCTCGGTATAGTTAGATCCCCAATAATGACCATAGTTAGTGTAAAGACTCCGGCGCCTCCAGCACCTGCAATCACTCGGGAGACAATGAGCATATCAATGCTTTGCGACGCTCCGCACAAGAGAGAACCCAATTCCTGTCCAAGAACAGATTAATGAGAGCCAATTATTATGTAGAAAACTTACGAAGATGAAGGTAGCGAATAGGAATGTGGTCTTGCGTCCAAAAACGTCTGCCATTTGGCCTTGGAATTCAAGTGTCAGTCGATATTTCGCATCAGGTTTAGACTGACCATAAATTGGGATAAATGCTGTTGCACTGAGGAAAAAGCCTGTTCCGATCCAGTTGATTTTGTCCAATGCGTCGAACTCGTTTGAGAGCACCTCAATGGCTACAGAGACAATCGTCTTCATTATAGAAACATAAGTTCCTCACAGTATTGGATGAAGGGATCGTACCAAATCAAGTGAGTAAATGAAGACTGCCAGTGCCAAGCCAACGAACGCAAGGCCAAAGTCCAGCTTTGAAAGCACAACCGCAGGTGTCTCAGAGGCTTTGATTGCGGCGTCAACGTCCTCGACACGGGACATGTTTGAAGTCACGTATTCGGGCGAAGCGGGGATTTCCGTTTGAGGCATTTGGCAAGGATATGCCGAATTTGCATCAAAAATCTGACGCGTCTTTATATCCTTTCCTGGATCCATGTTGATATCCAGAATGCTGATATCCTACTAGCCACGTCGTGTCGTTGATTTCCAATTGTCTTTCTGTATTAATCACGTTTGTCACGTTTATGCGAAATCCAAACACAAATGAACATGCGACAGATCAGCAAGCTGAACCATTCGCAACACAATAGCTGCAAGTTCCGTTGCAATGCCACAGATATTGCGAACAAAGCCCAAAAGCATCCAAATTATTTTCTCCACCAAAAGAATAGAGCTGCTCCGTCTGAGCCTGACCGTGAGGACCTGTTGTATCTCCAACGCTGCCATCCGAA
This sequence comes from Chytriomyces sp. MP71, assembly GCA_025201725.1. NCBI lineage: Eukaryota > Fungi > Chytridiomycota > Chytridiomycetes > Chytridiales > Chytriomycetaceae > Chytriomyces > Chytriomyces sp. MP71. The sequence continues at coordinate 25,809 of MU614631.1, forward strand.
CATCATCATTGCCCAAATCGAAAATCGGGATAAACGAACTGCATATTCGAGTCTGTTGACTTCATGCGGGGAGATTGAACGGAGATTTGGCAGTTGGAGCAATGATGGAGTTTTGATGGGATGAGTACACGGTGGTGTAGGTGAGAGAGCGTACTACGTTGACGTTGATGGGTGCTGCACACACCACATCGAACATTTCCAGCAATAGGCAACTTCTGTTATTAACGTTGGCAGTCGCGGACATTGATTGCATTCCGATATATTCGTCCCTGCAATCATGAAAAAAAACATTGGCATCAACATTCAGTCACATTGTTCGAAACTCAATGGAAAATGCAAGCTATCAAATAAGGAGTTATGACGGCACGGCTTATGACAAGGGCGAGAGAAAGAGTGAAAGTGGCCGGGAGACGTCTGTGTGCGACGCGTGTTCGCGCGACAAAGCTAAATGCTGTCTGATACGACTACAGCGATGGTCTCGATCCTGAATCCAGTCAAGACTTGAGCGTTTGCGAGGCAAAGACGGACCATTGCTTGAAAGAGGCTCGGACGGAGCGTCGGCGAAGAGCGTTGCCACATCATTTTCTTCCATCATCAAAGGGATCGAGTGCATGCTGCACCTCGCTCTCTTAAATGAGCTGCGTGAATTTCCAGTCTTCCTCGGTGGTAGCCTGCGTCATGGTTGGTTGGATGAGGTCAGGTAAGGTGGAAAGGGTTTGGTGGTGGAAGCCCCCTTCACCAAAAGACATTGGCATGTCGGCTTCATCATTCATTTATTCTGAATCTGCAAGGTCAGACAATAGAGCAACATATACAACCCACTTCAATTCAGCATTCTGCATCTACCTCGTCTCTTGTTTCACTTTATAAGGCATTTTGCGTCAAATCTTGAAAGAAAGCGTCCATGTCAAATAGTGGTAAAGTCCACTTTTTCGCGAATGCCGGAGAATGCCGAAACTTGTAAATTTCGTGCCACCGAGTCCACGACGAGAAAGCTGGAATGCCCTTGTCACTCCCGAACGCCAGAACAGTCTGGTCAAGCGCTTTGAGCGCGTTGCAAATGTGATCCTTGCAAAAGGCGAAACGAACGCGTGTAGATGCCATTGTGGGGTTCCAGAGTGGCGTATGGAACAGCCCATCCACAGAGGCAAGTTTGTGATCAATGTCTAAGACTGCCATGTAGTTTTGGTACTCTGCTGGCTCTGTTTGATAAATCAGTAACGGACATCGTCATGGGCCACAGAAACAGCCTAACCTGTCGGCAAGTATTGGGAACACGTTGTATGGCTTGCCAGCAGCGCTTTCACGACTTCTGCGGGCGTGTGTTCCCGCCTTTCCCGTGCCCGCAGACTCTGCTCCACATGCCGATACAGGTTACAAACGGCAATCATGCGATCCACAGTGAACTCGTTATAGATTTTACGCTCGGCTTTTTGAATGGGGGCGCGTGGCCCAGGCAAGGCCGGAATGACAAACGGGCTGTTTGTCACCGCCTGGGCTTTGAAAACACAGACGCGTTTCGTTGGTGGCAGTCCTTGCTCCGACGACGTTTCTTCCCCCCGCAAGCGCCTCGTTGTGCGCAATTTCAGCGGTGCCACTGGTCCTGTCCGCGTGTCGGCCGACACCGTTTCGGCGAGCGAAAGCGATGCGTATTGGCAGCCGGGTCTTGGCCCTTCTGACACGATCGGCGCCATGTTGGGGACAGCCTCCATCACTGCACGCGTGCGTTCACGGATGAAACGAATCTCGCGTTCGAGGAGGGAGACGCGTTGGGTGAGGGCGGCTTTTTCTTTTTCAAGCGCGTCCACTTTTGAAAGGGCGGTAGTGAGCTGGTCTGACTCGCTTTGGGTTAGCCCATCTTGTAAAGCTGATTCTTGTGAAAAGGGCCCAGGAGGTGAAGGGATGGAATTGGACATGGCTGGGAGAAGGTAGGGAGGATCCTTTCAATAATATTTTGTCAAGGAGTGCCTATCACAATGGTTGAACTTCGAAAGGAATATCTATTTTCATTATTTAATGTAAATCTTTTCCATCCCCTGATCTTCACTCTTTAAAAATGGCCTTAAATTTGAAACGACCATATTCCTTTAAATATAAATAAACTTTATAAATCATCCATTTTTATATATTCTATCAAATATAAAATGTACTTTTAACGCGAACGAAGGAACACCTATCAATTGAGTTGTAAGTTTGTACGATCGTGACCCCATTTCTGCGCCCAAACTTAGCCAGCCACCTCTGATGAGCATCCACAAACTGCTGCAAGCGACATAATTTATTAAGTACAAATGACAAGCGAAGAAATTCAGACGCCAGATTGAAGCAGTTGATACAAGAACTGATCTGCGGACATCGGAACTGGTGTAAGATTCGGCGCTTCCTGCTGGAAAAGAGCCTGCGGTGTTACTCTTGTGCTGCTGGCATCTTTATCAAGCCCGGGCAAACTATTTGACTTGTTGACAGGCGAGACAAAGTAAGGTACGACAGGGGGCGCGCTCCACCTGTCGTCGTTACGTAGTTCACCGTTAGACCCACCTCCTCTTTCCACGGAAAAAGGAAAGAGCATAACTTCTTGCGGTCTCTGGATTTGCGGTTGCAGCAGCGGCGTAGCACATCGCAGGCCTGCTTGTGCGATATAAGGGTAGGAACCAGCTGTCCGGATCTCGCCGGAATACAATATTCGGTCGGTTTGAATGGGTTCCGAGACCCTGCGCCGCTTGGGTGGGCAAGCGCGCGGTTGAGGGAGTTCCGAATTGAGGGACGGCGGTGTCGAGGGAATTCCGCTGCAGACTTTAGCATGCTTCAGAATAGCTGCCGTTGTGAGGACGCTGTATTTGCTGCAGGGACAGTGGAGATAGCGCGTCTCCGGGTCTCGTTGGATGACTGTGGACAGGATACTCTATTAGAGATGCCAAGAGGAGGAGGAGATCGGAGGGAGGGGCGGAACAAGCCGCGCAACGCACGCACTCACCCGTGAGGTCGCCGCGGGTCAGAAACTGCACTTTGGGAGAGCTGTGGAACTCGTACGTGTGGACTGCCAGGGCGTTCCTCGTCTTGAACGATCGGCCGCAGCTGGGCGCCAGACACATGTGATCGTACTGCGCTCGCGCAGGCTTCGACGCGGGGATCCCACACTTGCGGGCATGCTTCTTGAGGGCGCCGACGCTGTGGACGCTGTACCCTCCGCACGGGCAATGCAAGAACCCCGCTGTATCGCGCGGGACCAGCTTCGGCTCCGGAATGCCTTCGAATTTCATGGTTGGCTCAGAGTGGTACTGGAAGCTGTGAGGGTTCGGGACGGTGTGAGGCGCTCTTGAAGAATACAAGGGTGGATACTCACACATGCTCCTTTCTCTGCTTCTTGTCGTGAAAGAGCAGACTGCAGCCAGGAACAGTGCAGGGAATGGACCCCATTGGAACCATGCAACGTTCAGCAGTAGCTTGACAATGAGGCGGTCGTGCGCCGATGGCTTTGTACAAACACTCAACGGCGACTGAGCGATTTTCAGGCCTTTTTGAAGGAGATGTTGATGGCCGAGGTTGTCATTGGACAGCCAGCCGAAAAATGCAATCAGGGGTCGGTTGTCATCGGCACTTTCCCCTTTCCTTTGCCAATGAATGACGACCTGGATGGGTTTCCCTCCAAGTGCTAACAATGCCTTACTCGTTCATTGTGTGTGTTGTTCATCTAGAACCCGGGACTTATTAATTATAATTTCGGAACGTTGCTTCCACGTTCATGACTCCCTAGTAAAGACTATTCAGGGGATAACAACGGAGGTACGATGAACTGCAGGGATGAATGCACTATCTTTTCTGCGCATACTTAATGACGAAAGTAAAAATAGTCCAGCAAATCGACGGTTGTCCTTTGATTTCGCCACATGGATTAAGGAGGAAGCGTTCGGGGGTTCGCTGAATGGTTCGTTCCTGCCTCGGGTAACGAATTTTGGCTCTCGAGTGATGCTGGAAGACGTGCTCTTTGAGAGAGATGCTATAGTCAAACGACTACTCGCAACATTTGCAAGTGATATCTTCGGCCGTCATAATCGGGGCCGTTCCAAGAGTTCGGAACCCGTTTTGTCTGCGAACTCTGGGCTATAAGTGAGATATCCCCGCCAAGTCCAATGGGTGCGTGTGTCATTTTCTTAGAATGAAACTGAGAAGTCCAGAACGGACGGACACTCCCTCCATCATCAATGCTTTCTGAAAGTGTACGCCGAACCTCGTTATGCACAATTTTTTTATTGTCAAGAGAGAGGGAGACAAGGGAGACGTCAGTCACCGAAACCCCGAACAGGGTGGACCAGGCTTTCAGCAGCAGCACTGTCAAAAGCAACCTTCTTAACTGGTGAAGAAACAGAGGAAACGACGGCGAAGCTTGCCAAAGCTTGTACGCCAAAAGTTGTACTCACGTTGCATACCTCCTCGCACGCGCAGCAGGCGCACTCCTCCAGCGCGCAACAGGCCAACAGTCCAAAGCAGAATCCGGCGCCGGCGCCCGCTCCGCCCCTTTTGGGTTGCTGTGACGAGGCAAGCAGGTGCTTAGACACACCTCCGGGAATTGGCTGGGCAGTGGAACTCACCGCCGGCTGCTGCACGTACACGACCTGCGGCTGAGCCTGCATTGGAGGCTGGTATCCGGGCTGCTGGTATCCGCCAGCGTACTGGGGCTGGCTCTGGGGCTGGGCGTACATCCTGGATTCAAGCTCGGTTTTTTTTTGAAGACTGAGAGTGCGAGCCAGCATACGGGAGAAGGGAGGCACGCGCGACGGGGATCGAGTGCCGCCTTGAGACTTGGTTGGCAGTCTGCTCCCATCGGCGCCGGCGTCGTCCCCATCACGACTGCACACCAGTGTGGACGTGACCTTGCTATTCACCATCCCGAAACAACCTAACTTGTTTCATCCATCCTAGATCTCGTGTTTAAAATAAAGTATCGTAGTGTGCGTCATCGTTGTACAATAAATCGTTTGCCTGACGACATCAGCACGTAACGGTAAGACAAGGATGTATTTCAACAACAGGGGAAGCAGCATACTACAAAAAACATGAAAGGAGAAGGCGAATTAAAAAATATGAAAACAGGGAAAGCGAGGGTGAAAAAGTGGAGGAGAGGTGGAACTCATTCGATCAAATCCAAATACAAGCTGTACAATTCATCATTCCACGACATCATCCCCATCCCGGACACACCCATAAACTGTGGCTGCATTTGCGATTGCGGTTGCAATGGTATCTGTAATGCGGCCGCCAACTGCGCCTCAAAGTCAAGCCCGATATCAACAGACCCGTTGTCTGGACTTGATGCCTCCCCATCCGTCAATGACCCTTCACTTGGACAAACTGCCTCGAGCCGGGGAATGTTACCAAAATTATCCGTCGCACATGTATGTACAAATTGTCCCCAGTTGCAGTTGGCCCAATTGATGTTTTCGAAGCCCGACGATGGGCCGAGCGAAGGCGGGCTGTCCAGCAGTTTCGGAGTTGCTGTGCTGCTGGTGCTGATTGGAGTCGAAGTAGGAGTGGCGAGCGTCTTGACTGTGCCGTCGCATAATTTGCAGTGTTTGAGCATAGCGGCTGTTGTGATGACGCGGTATGCGCCACAGGGGCAGGAAAGATAGCCGTCCGGGGCGCGTTGCATAACTATATGTTTAGTTTTGTGTGCAGTATGTGAGTGATTTGTTGCGAGAAGCGGATGGCATTGCATGATCCGATCGCAATGGGACGCTCACCCTTCGCATCCTCCTGCCCAACATGCCGAATCTTTGGTGAAGAATGATACTCATAGACGTGCACGGCTGCCATCGAAGAGAAGCGAAGAGCAGTAAATCATGATTAGGTAATCTCACAGATTGCCGAAAAACGCCACACTCACCTAGCGCGTTCTTGGTCTTGTACCGCTTTTCGCACCCTTCCGCGACACAAAAGTAGGGCAGTTCCTCCGGATTCACGACAGCGAACCGTGGTGTACCCGGGCACTTTTTGCCATGCCGCTTCATACCGCCGACCGTTAGGACCTTGTAGGCGCTGCAGAGGCATCGTAGGTATCCGTCCGCGTCGCGCTTAATGTCTGTTTTGAGGGAGAGTTCGAGCTCAGCAAGTCGGAAGGGGTGGCGCGCGCGGATTTTTGAGGTGGGCAGCTCGTGGGCAACTCATGGGGGTGTCGGGAGGGCGAAAAAGGGGCGCCAACGCACACTGGGGATCTGAGCGGCCACTGAATTTGATGCGCGGCGACGAGTGGTATTGGAATTGGTGTTCCTGAAGCGGATGGTGCGTCGGTGAGCCACGCCACGATCGCGGCACAACGGGCGAACCTTCCGCGCATCCTTGCTGTCAAACACCTTGTCGCACCCGGGCTGCAGGCATAGAATGGGGGAGGCCGGAGGGGACGCCAGGCCGGCGCCATCGGCGGCTGTTGTGGAGAACATGGTATGCTGGGCGGCCGTGTTGACTTTTGCGCTGAACTGGGAATTGCAGGTGGCACCCGCCAGATGGACTTTTCCAGGGCGGGGGGCGGTGGTGGATAAATTCAGAGAAGAGCAGTCAGGGTTTCTGCGCTCGACTGTGAATTCCAAATGGCCCATGTGCGGCTAGACAATTTTTCCATTTCCGCCAGAGCATCGCTTACTTATCATACGTACGCGCCCCTCCCAGAGCATTGAACGCACGAAACAAGCCACGCCCTCCTTCAGATCAATTTCACCAAGGACTCGCTGCGTTCACACGCCATTCTGCTTCGGCTCCAACACGCCGAAAGCGACAGAAAAATTCTTGTGGCATCCTGCTTAACTATTCATTTGCCCGGGTGGGTGGCGTTCGCGAGCTGCTTATTTATAATCAGAAAGTAGAAAAGACCTGTCTCATCTTCACCAGAAAATTGGTTTAAAAAAAAGATGTGGCCTCAACTTCCCATTTTCCTTTTCACTTTCCTCGCAACTAAATAAAAATTTGTTTCTCGAAAGTGCATATCCAAGAGCTTCTGATAACACCTCCGCCCGCCCTCTTCCTTTGACAATTCATGTTAGATTGAATCCTTGAGTTGAACATAATTGCGTCGAGACAGACATCCTCGTTCGCGCCACCTAGATTTTGCACCTGTATTCATGCAGGTCACAAGATGTTGGAGCTATTTGATCCTCGCAGAAGGTGACGACCCATCTACTCTAGATACCTTCCGTATGTGGTATTTCTGAGTTTTTAACCCAGGCATTGTGTCAGACAATCGGATGTAACGGCCCAATCAGATCGTATTCGCAAACACTGGTGACTGAGAAACTCGACCAGATTTCATTGCGCCCACCCGTTCTCAGATCTGGAAAATACTTCTGAACAGACGTCTACAACTTACAATTTAATTCAACTTCCCAAAATAGATTCCATTTTGTATTTGCACACATTAGTGTCAACAGAACAACGAGCGATTATTTTAGCGCTCAATCCCGCCACTCTCCAATGATTTCCTTGCACAATTGATCATTGATGGCCCTCTCCCAGTCAGCGCACTACTTCAATTCAGACTGCACCGGCTTCCCATCAGGCTATGAAATAGGATTCCCCGCTGGCGGATGTGTCCCCAAGGATTGTGTTCCACTTGGCGAGAAGTACTACTTTAGTCGGGCATGCGTGAACAATCTCGACGATGCCCTTATGCAGGCCAGAGAAACCTGGTCAAAGAAGACAATCATTTCTATCATCAGCTATGACGACATCAATTGCGCCCATCCCTATATTACACTTTTCCACATTGAGGGGTTCTGCCATTATGATGGCGTTTTGAGCCTTCACTACGCCAAGAAAACTTTGCGAGGATCTCAGATTCTCACCGAGTATTACCATGACAATCAGTGCTTGCAGCGCAATTCCACCGCAGCTCCATATTCGGAGACGTGCAGAGCTTCTCCTGGAGGAAATTCGGTTTTACACGTGATTCAGAACGTGTCTAACTTTCTTACCTCACCGAACACAATTACTCCTGTGGACTCGACAAGTCCCGTTCCTTCCAAAACGACTGACTATACAAGCGAATATGCTTCTTCACAAATCTCAGATACGGCTATGATTGGTATTATCATTGGAAGTGTAGCATTGTTCGTGATAATCGTTTTCGCATTGGCGTTTGCCGCGAGGTGGCGCAAGGTGAGGCGGAACCCTTCCGTCGCACCTCCACCATCCCCCGTCATATTGCGGGACATATCAAACGCGGGACAAGCAAATTCAGTCACGAACCATTCAAAGGAGGAACCGGCCACGGAGCCCGACTTGACTCAGCCGGCGTCTTGGACGACGGAGCAGACGTGTACGTGGCTTTCAAGTTTGGCGGTGGGATCTGGGGTGGTTCTAGTTTTCCGAAGTATGTTGTCCTTTGTTCGAACTCTGCTTGCTTTCTTTTAATTATCTTTTTGCGAGTTCAGGAAACCGCTTGGATGGACCATTCTTGCAGGCGATTTCTTCCTCTGTGAATGCATGCACAGAGTTGCTGCGGGTGGATGTGGGCCTTGCGGACATGAGAACGCGTGTGGTTCTGGCGGGCCACATTGTCAACCTGTTCCACGGCAATGGGGAGCCTGAGCAGCCAAGTTCCTCAGAGACACCTCCAAGCTACGCCTTGCTTGCTTCAGAGGCAGGGAATCATTTGTCTGTTTGACAGTGCCATAAGAGAGAGATTTCGCCGCACAAAACCAGGGTCCAAACTTTGCACATGACTTCGCTGAGCGCGCCTGGAGCGAGCGAGAGCCACAGCCGCGGGAACAGTCCGTCGCGGCTCGTGAAGCAGGCCGCGGAGCACAGCGAAGAGCGGCTGCGCGCGCTGTTCGCGGGCGCGGGCCAGGACCACGTGTTCAGCTACTTCGACGAGATCCCCGCGGACGCGCGGACACGGCTGCTCTCGCAGCTGAACGAGATCGACGTCGAGCGCTGCAACCGCATCTTCGCGAAGGCGACCCAGGCGCCGCCGCACGACAAGAACCGCATCGACCCGCTCCCTGAGACCGGCTTCGACTCCACCCTCACCGCCAGCAAGGACCAAGTCGAGGCCTGGCGCGCTACAGGGCTGCAACTCATTGCCCAGGGAAAGATCGCCGTCATTCTGCTCGGTACGTGTGTCCGGCGAGTCTTCATTTCCATTTCTTGTTCGACCAGCATAAGATGGGACGCGGAGCGAGTGACGAGGAGCTATTATCTGCACTACAAGGGCATAAACGAAACTATTTCGGGTTCTGTATGCAGTAGGGATGGGTAACTGTTCGTGTTGTGTCTGAGCGTCCAACTCGTTTCGCACACTTTGACGTTTCTTCCGAATTTACCCGCTATCATGCCCTCATCATCTTCTTCCTTCCACATCCGTTTCTAAGTCCCTGGAACTTGAACAAAACTAGCTGGTGGTCAAGGAACTCGCCTCGGATCCTCTGCACCCAAGGGTTGCTATGACGTTGGACTCCCTTCTCATAAGTCCTTGTTTCAACTTCAAGCTGAACGTATCATCGCCATTCAACGCCTGGCTCTCGAAGCTAATCCGCAATACACTGCGGCTCAGGCGATTGTTCCCTGGTAAATCGAACGCGTGTTTTGATATGCGTAGTGTTTTTACGACACAAGACCGTAGGTACGTCATGACCTCGGAGCCCACACGCGCTGCGACGGAAGCCTTTTTCCGCCAGCACAACTTTTTCGGTTTGGAAGAGGAGAACGTTTTGTTTTTCAACCAGGTGCAGAATTACCATGATTTCATGAACACTCTCTCTAATTTGTTTTTTGCACATAAACAGGGTGTTCTCCCTGCATTCTCGATGGACGGTAAGATCTTGTTGGAAAACAAGAGTGTGGTCTCGACCGCCCCAGACGGCAACGGAGGAATTTACAAGGCCCTACGTCGCGAGGGCGTTCTCGCTGACTTGAAAGCCCGCGGCATCCCTTACATTCACGCGTATTGCGTCGACAACTGGTAATTTTTTTCCTCATGATCCCTGCTCCCTTCTTTACTGATTAGCATGTTGACCCCTAGCCTCGTCAAAGTTGCAGACCCCGTCTTCCTCGGCTACTGCATCACCAAAAATGCCCCGTGCGGTGCCAAAGTTGTGCCCAAGCAGCGCGCAAGCGAACCTGTGGGTGTCCTGTGCCTGCGCGACCAGAAATTCTCTGTTGTGGAGTACAGCGAAATTCCAGCTGAGCTGAGCGCGAGCGTACGCGCTGACGGTGTGACGCTGACTTACAATGCAGCAAACATTGCGAACCACTTTTACACGACGGCCTTCTTGGAAGGGATTGAGGACATGGAGAAGGGGATGGAGTTTCATGTGGCCAAAAAGAAGATCAAGCATGTAGACTTGGGTACGGGACTGGTCGTGGTGCCCACGACGAACAATGGCATCAAGCTGGAGCTTTTCATCTTTGATGTGTTCCCTTTTTGCGAGAATTTGGCCGTGTTGGAGACGGCGCGGAAGGAGGAGTTTTCGCCCTTGAAGAATGCACCCGGGAGCAAGGATGGGGATAGCCCGGATACATCTCGGGCTGATGTGCTTGCGCAAAGCAAGCGGTTTTTGGAGGCGGCCGGGGCTAAGGTAGTTGGGGATGTAGAAGTCAGCCCGCTTTTGAGCTATGATGGCGAGGGGTTGGAGACGTACAAGGGTATGGAGGTGATTGGACCCAAGGTGTTGGAGCTATCTGTGGAGGTTGCCTGAATGAGTCGGCTGGCTCCGCTTGTTGAGATTTCGTTGCTGTCGTTCTCCTCGTTGTTTTTCTCAATGACTTTCCTGTGTATTTACCTGTCTCTGCGGCGGACCCGCCTTTTGTGATGGTGGAAATTGGCTGGTTACAAAAGCAGCGAACGCAATTTGGCCTCATCGCGTGTCTGAGACAAGCCGCAGAACAAACATTTGAAGGGGCAAATGACCAAAGCCGACCGCAAGCGTGTTGCCAACTCACCCGTGATTGTGTCGTTGGTTCTGGCGCTGGTTGCCTTGGGCCTCGCCATCGCAGCCACAGCCTACGCCGACTTCTACAGCTTCCGTTACAGCGTGCAACCGTTTGGTTCCTTGACTGAGTTGAGTTTCTCATCATCGCTGTACTCAGCGACTGTGGTATGGGCTGACCCTCGAGATGCAGAGAGGCGGGACTGTTTCGGAGTCAAGTCTGTCAACAAGGCAGCTGCGTCGTGTACGCCGGGGACTTGTGCACTATTCTCTACGATCGCGGGGATAGTAAACAGTATCCAGAGTGTGGCGAGATGCTGGCGTTGCGAATCGTTATGGTCATTTGTACGTGCTGCCCCTTGTGTGACAAATAGGGGTTATTGACCCACTCCGTAAACACAGCGGACGTGATTGTCTTCTTGGCTTTGGCCTCTTTGGCTCATCAGGCGAGGAACCAGTTGCACTGGATGCGTCCCGTTATTCTGGGTGCACTGGCCATGGGCGGTTCGTCGTTTTGTCCTTCAAATCACTCATGCTGAAGCTCCTAACGCGTCGCAAAACTAGCTCTCTTCCTCATTGCATCGATGGCCGTCGCGATTCACCTCAAGAGTCAGCCCCTCTTCACCATCAGCAGCGATACAAGCGACATCAACTTTGGTGTCAGCTTCTATCTCCTCGTCGCGAGCGCGATAGTGGCGCTCATGTCGGTGGGATGGACTTTTTACATTCGGCATCATTTGGGACCGGCAGCAGGTCCAGGTGCCACTGCACAATAGCTCGGATTTCCAACATGTGCACCTCATTCTTTTAACCCCCTTTTCGTTTTCAACCAAAATGCTTGTTTTCTCGCTGTTTCGCCTGAAGCCTTGATGGAGTGGGAGAAAAATTCCTTTTGAGTTTCTCACAGGCGGCGGAAATTTCGTGATGGTACGTGGTCTGTCGGCAAGAGGCTGCGTTGGACGGCTGCCCTGGACGACTCCGCTGGGCTGGATGCCTCTGTTTTAACCCAGGTTGGCGAACCCAGGAGGGATACCAACGAATGGGGAGGGCAAACACAACCATCGCGTCCAAAAAATTTCATTGGCGCTGAAAAAAAAAGAGTCTCCTTGTCCCCCAAGCAACAAAAAGTGTCATTCTTGCCGTCGTTATGAGTGCTGTTGGCAGCATTGTGGACGCTAAGGCCGCGCCAATTCTACCGCTGTTGACCACCAAAGACACTGGCGCGCAGGCAGAGACTACTGTCCCCTCGCAGCAGGCTATCACATCGACTGACGCATCGCCAACAAGTGTACCTTCTTCGGCTCCCCAGCCCACATCATCGATCCAACCTGTACTGACAACGGCATCGATTCTGGGGCCTTCGTCAACCGACGATGCAACAGACAGAATCCCGGAGACCAGGGGTTCGGCGCCCACGGTTGTCATTCGCACGTCCGCGCTGATGACTACAGTGGACACGATTGGGGACGTTCCTGCCATCATTGGACAGATTTCACCGTCACTACTTGTGAAATCTGTGAAACCAGCATCAGGGCCGCGCACTGAAGAGCCAGGGAACGTTATGGAGAGCGCAGCTCCGTCATTAGGCAACGGCCTGCCAACTTCTTCCGTTATGACGCCAGACGTCACTGGACAGGTGGGCGCATCTGCAGTAAATTCAATCAGTGGGGGCCCGGCCAGTGGCGCATCAAGTGCTCTCGTGGGAGTCGTTGCTGCAGTTGGTGCACTTCTCCTCATCGCAGGTGGTGTCTTCTTCCAACGACTTCACAAAACGGGACGCAGCAAGTCTCACTCCCTTGCTACTTTGCAAGACATGGAGCTGGCCGCGCCTAACTCTGTTACTAAGGTCAATATGATCAAGTCGGAGTCCACCTTCCATCGAAAACAGTTGCAGTCCAGCGGTCAACAAGCACCCTTGCCTCCAAGCCCTTCATTTCAAGTAACGCCTCCCACGTTAGACTCACGAACGCAATCGATTCCAGTCACGCCTGTCGTATTTTCGAATCAGTTCGCTGTTCTGAATGCCTATAATCCAACTACTCCCGACGGTCTCCCATTGTCTCCTGGAGAAACGGTGGTGATAATGCATGACTATCAAAATGGATGGGGATGGGGAAGCAATGTTTCCACGCTTGCGCAAGGCTTGTTTCCCCTTTCTTGTGTCAACAGCGGCACTTCAGTAGTATCGATTCCGCAGAGCCACACCAATCAATTTAGTTTAGCGAAGCCCCCTTTTGAGGGCGTTTTTGAGGGCGTTTACGGGCAAGTGTTTGAAAGCGGACATGGTTGTGTACGTCCAGAGTTCCATATCGGACAGACATACACCGCCGTTTGCAACTTCATTCCAGACTTGCCGGACGAGTTGGGTCTTTGTAAGTGTCTTTAAGTGATTCACTTAGTGGAAATTTTTCTCAATTCATGCTCACAGGCATCGGCGACAAACTGATCCTCCGCCACATTTACGACGACTCCTGGTGCGTCGCAACCAACTCCAGCACCAACAAGGACGGGATCTTCCCACTGGAATGCGTCAATGAGTCTATGACACCCGAACGCCGCGCAGATCCTGACAAGTCCTTCCCTCCGCGAGTGAGCAGCGAGTGTAACACGGCGCCCACAATCCGCGCAATGCGTGCATCTACAGTTCCCACAATCAAGGAAGAAAACGAACGACGAACGAGCATCAAATCGAACGAATCTTCGATCGAGATTGACCTGAACGTAGAGGCGAAAGTTCCGCGGCACATGAGCCTGTACACCAAGAATGAGACCCTACCGCGTGGGGATTCACTTCCTCCAAGCCGCTCGGCAAGTGTATACAGCACGGTGGACCGCAAGAAATCCATTTCGCTTGAAGTTGAAGGCAAGGTGGTGACGGTGAAGCACGCGTTCAGCCCGCAACTGGAAGACGAAATTGAGCTTCTGATTGGCGACAGAGTTCGTGTATTGGAAGTGTATGAGGATGACTGGGCGTTGGGCCGCTTAGAAACGGGGGATTTGGATGAAGAGGGAATGTTTCCCATGCGCTGCTTGCGAGGTTAGAAGGAAGTATTAAGACTTTCAGTTTTGCTGCGCGTATATTGCCTTTCAGTAAACGTAATTATCATGGTAGTGCTTGAGCCTACTTTTTTGTCGATTGATTAGAAGAACCATTCGAAATGAACAGGTTTACGAAAATGCGAAATGCCACGAGAACCCTCATTCGAAATATGCACGAAATGCACTCAAACCAAATTTGGCCGTATAAAAGGGGCTTAGCCGCCAGTGAAAAAGTAATCAATCCAATCAGTCAAGCCAAGTAACTCCAGCAAATGTCTTTCCAAACCATCACCACTACCACAGTCACCAAGACTGTAACCAAGACCCTTCCTGTTGAGCACAAGGGAACCCTTTACTACACAACTACGTCCTGCGGTGCCGCAAACTTCATCTCGGCTCACAAGGCTGGCATCATCGGCACCAAGCTCCAAACCCAGATTGCTGATATTCACAAAAAGCAAGTGGCCACAGGTCCCAGCAAGGGTTCAAACTTCTTGGACATTAACCCAAAAGGAAACGTCCCTACCATCCTGTTGGACACGGGCGTGCTGCTCAATGAGAACGTTGCCACCCTTCAGTGGATTGCCGACAACGCAATCAACCCAGTCGCTCCCAAGCAAGGAACTCTCGAGAGGTAGTACGTCTGCTTTTGGCTTTGAGATCCCCTTATTAAATGTCATGTTTTTTTGTGGTGGGCCTTAGATACGTGCTCCAAAGCAAGCTTGGATGGGTCGCTTCCGAGCTGCACGCGACAGCCGGAGGTCTCTTCAACCCGTCCATCAGCCAGGAAATCCGTGCATATTTGCTTGCCAAGTACGCACTCAAGCTTCAATACTTGAACGACAAAGAGCTTGGGAGTGGCAGAGCCTTCTTGGTTGGAGATGAGTTCACGGTCGTGGATGCATATGCGTACATTGTTCTTAGCTGGAGCGCATACTTGAAGGTGGATTTGTCCCCGTACCAGAATGTTGTTTCATACTTTGAGCGGATTGGGAACTTGGACTTTGTGAAGGAGGCACACGCGCTGATGGCTGAGCAGGCTGCCACCATTTGAGCGAGCCACTCCCAAAGAATTGTTTACAATTCATTTCACCCTCGGTATTAAAATTATATCGAAAACTCCGCTTTCCAAACTGAACTGAAAATAAAACTTCTTGTAATGCCTTTAACCCAGCCACTGTAACCGCTTCGTTGCTACGGCAATGTCTCAGTACTACATCCCCCAAGATGCCTTTACGGGGTGATCGTGGGAGCGATACGATATCTGTTTCACCATTGTCATCTAATTTCACGGTCGCGCTTATAATTGCGTCGAATTGCATTCTCAAAATGTACAGCCTGACAAGTCGTTCTCCACCATTGTTGGAGTAAGAACAAAACAGCAAATTGCAGCAACCATGGTTCCAAACTCGCCTAAGGCTGAAAAATCTGTAAAAACGAATTCTATGATCGCATGGGAATTGGATGATTCTGTTTTATTGTCAGATTTCGCTTGGACACAGCCAACTTCCATGACACGGAGATCAAAAAGACTGTTTTGACAAGTCTCCAGCTGAATGCAGCCATAAGCGGTGAAGGCAATGCTGCTTCCAGGGCTGCCGAATCTGCAACTTAAACTGACGTTTTCATAATGGTAGGGCAAGTTGAAATTCTGCCATCAGCACCCGTATCCACTGCCTGCATTGTTGTGAACATCTTCTTGGTTCTTCTTATCGGAATAGCTTAGGTTACCACGTTTCTGTACTATTTTCGTGGAAAGGCAGATTCGGAGTCAGGCGACTTGGAAAGCGCTGGGGAATCCATTGATAAGTGGGAAGTGGACCAGAGCCTGATTCGGTGAATACCATTAGTCAAAGTCGATTGAGCTTGTTTCTCGCACTGACATTATGGCATTGGACGAAATGTCAACTCTTTCAATGACCCCCCTGCCTCACATACATACGAAGCTATTAGCAACATCATGCTGTCTCTGACTAATGATGTGGTTGCAAGTCTTTGCGAGGAGATAGGTGTCAGCAGCAAGGCAACAAACCCCAATCCACCGATCGAGGTCCCCCCTTCAGGTCATAAGAGACTCATTCTGGAAAATATCAACGCGATTTCTCCCGCAGCTTGTGCAATGTGCAAGCAGACGCTATGGACAGCGTTGTCGGGGTTGATCTGGATCAGTTTTCGGGTGCGAGAAGGTACCATGAGCTTGCTGCGACTCATTTTTGAGTGATTTGTATCGCCTTCTGTATATTCAAAACTTCACGCTCTCCAGCATCCACCCAACCACCCGAACCGAAAAGAAAACCTTGACAGCAACATTCACTAAACCTTGTCATCTTGTCACTGGCTAAAAAGAATGAACTCCAGCAGCTTCAAATGTTTTACCGATTTTAACCAGACTGGTCGAAACCTTCACTCCGTCCCAACGTACTTCAGAATTCGCCAGGCATTTCTCACCGAAACTCGACTATCGCGGCTCCCCGGCATGGATGTGGACAGGCTTGTTTAAGGTCGAACACTTAGTTGAGAATTTCTTGTGACTGTATGTTTGGCGTTGGTCAGCGAGATGATCGAGAATGGCAACCGATTCAACGCTATGGTGATTGGACATGTGTTGCGAGCGCGAGACGGCGTTCGAGTTCGAGTTGCCAGATGAGGGCCGTCGGTTGTGCCCAGAACCAGCCTTCCGTAGACTGCATTTGCACAGCCGCGCGTTTGGGCGTGAAGCTTGTCTCTCAGTGGCATCGACGTCTGAATCCTGAGCGACGGCAACGGGGTCGTCGTGAGAAAGCAGTCAAGATGTGCTGATTTTGACGTCCGCTGCGCTATTCTTTCAATGTGACATGCCAATTATATTAAGGATGAGGGCTTTTGAGTTGTTTTGCGGGCGATGTCAACCCAAACCTAAGCAAGAACGGCCAGAAAACTGATATTGACTATAATACATGAAGAGTGGTGCAGGGTGTGAGAAAAATCCAGGGACGAGGGAAGGCAAAGAATCAAGAAGGTAGTGGCTCTTCGCTATCACTCAGCCGATTCAGATGCAAGTAGGCATCCGTCCCAAAGCCTTCCATGCTAATCACCTTCAAGTCACCACCCCAATATCTCGAATACAGACGCGAGAGCGGCAGCCCATACCCAAACCCAGCCATGGGCGCCTTAAAGTCGGAATAAAGCGTCTCTTCTAAATCCTGCTTGGGCGCCGTGGTATACATGTAAGTCCAAATAAGCGGCAAATCGCTTCTACGAATGCCCCCGCCTTCGTCGCTGACCTTGATAGTAATGTCTTCGTTGCCTTCTGCAACCACTACCTTAATGGGTGGGTAATCGCCGTCCATGTCGAGGCCGTGCTTCTCAACTGTTGCGCGGAGAGAGTTTTTGAAGAGCTCAAAGAGGCAGTGGTGCAAGTGCGACGGGACGTAATTGAAGTGCACGTCATCCTTGCGAGTAGCATGGAAGCCAGAGTTTCCAATCACGAGCTTGATTTCGGGAGGGTTAAGGACGCCAGATGCGCTCTATTGGGTGAATGTTTTGTTTACTCATCAAATGACATGGGAATGAAACAAATGCCAATACAAACCTGCAACACATTCAATGCATTGTTGTAAGCTTGATTCACGACATCCTTTATGGAAGTGTTTGTGCAGACAATGCCTACGTAGTCCTCCTGCTTGGTCAGTTTGCCCAGGGAAGCTTTGGTGAGGGCCACGTGCTGTCCAATCAGCATACGAATTCCGATACGACTCATGTAAAAGCGGTCCAAGAAGGACTGCAGATCCGTTGGCAGCAGGTTGTACGCAGCGGCCTCGTTTTTGAGCAGTTTGGAAGGGTAAAGCGATGGATGGGTGCGTCGGAAGGCGGCTGCAGTAACATCCATCTGTCGGGTGGAGGCCACGAGGACCGGATTGGAGCGCGTCTCGCGCCAATGGTCCTTCAGTTCCTGGATTCCAAGTGCCATGTTCAAGGCGACACCTTCATGGCGGCGTTTGATGGTCTCTATACAGGTCACGAACTTGGCGTTGTATTCTGCGATAGGTTTTGCATCCTCGCCCGAGGAATTCACATGGTTGCAGTAACGGAGAGGGTATTCTGTGGCCGTTTTGCCGTCGGTTTCGTTGAAGAAAGTGGCAGAAGCGAGCAGATGTTTCGGGATTCCCGCGTCCGAAGGTTGAGGGAAGTTCACTAGGTCCAGATACGACTGCCGATACCACTCTGTGACCTCGAGGGTGCAATAAAGCAAGTCAGGAGAAAAAGGAGGTTGGTTTGGGGAGGACTTGCAGTCACCTTTTTGATGCTGACCATGCTCGATAGGTTGTACGGCAGGTTCTCCAGCTCCACGACTCTCCGTGCAATGCGGATGGGCAGCTCGTGGTGTATAAATTGGGTAGCACGCAAAATGGTTGCTTGGGAGGGCGCACGGCCTGGTTGGTGCAGGGTCCCTCCATATCAGTACTTGCAGATCCATTCTGGCGTTGGCCGCAACAGGAACTCACCAAACTCGACCATGTGTTTGAGGGAGACCTGTGTCTGCAGATGCTTTGCGCTCTGGGCGATCATCTGGCGCAGGGCGGTGCAGCTGGTCGAGGCGGCGGCCATGTGAGGCGAGTTGCGGTGGCACCGGCGTCACGTTTCGAGCAAAACAATTTCCGCGATTTCCCGTGAATCACCTCGTGTCTGCGCACACCGACCTCTGGCAATGCTCGTGCGGTTCCGGAACGTGCCGATGGCTGATTTATACTCGTTGCCCACGAGGGGACAACGAGAGAAAATTGGTCATCGTCACACAAGCAGTGGCGCGCTTGGATTTAACTTGATTGGGGCGATGGGACCAATTCGAGTCAGCCTGCATCGTCCCTCACCGCACAGGCAGGTTTGCCAAACCTTGCCTTCACCTCATCAAAAGTTAATCCAAGTTACAACAACGTTTCTTCAAAATACTAAAAACTATTCCATTTCGGCGTTCATTTCTTCCTCTAAAGTGGTGGTCAATATTCAACTATGCTGAAAATGATGTTTAAGAACTTGGTGTTCGCCGCAGCTCTGGCGTCTGCACAAAGCGCCTGCCAGCCAGACGTGCTCGTCGACGACTTCAGAGCACGCACTGCCGACATGTACCGCGTGCAGCCGCTGACCGTTGTCGAGGGCGGCAAGGAGGTCCCAGTTGAGTGTCGCCTCAATCCAATTTGAAGGGGCTGACCCGCTGACCCGCCCTTCCAGACATACTGCGACCAAGGAACCGGCTTCAACGGGTGCAACAAGACACTCAACTTACTTGGCGGAGACTACGGTGACAGCGGTGCGCCGGAGGTGATGACGGTTGGGCAGCTCCAGATCACGGCCACGGACGCCACGGCGCAGAACAACGGCGTTGAGGCGGCATCACACCCCAACACGGCTCTGACCATGAACTAGTTGAGTGGTATTCCTGTGATGGATTGCGTACGTGTCGTGTGGATCATTGACCGCTCTATTCTTGGCCATTGACAGCTGGTTCGCCAAGTTCAACTGGGAGAACGACTTCGACCTCACCCCGTATGCTGGATTCTCGCTTGACTTGGTTGCGCCCGTAAATTCCGACTTCAACATCACCCTCACTCAGTGGATCCCCTCCAACAACACGCGTGGCATTGACAGCAACTACCGCACCCTCAGCAGTTACATCACGCCTTCTGGCAAGCCGCAGACCTTGAACTTCAAATGGAGCGACTTTGGCAAAAACTTAGACGGCGGAAACTTTGATTTCAAGAATTTGAAGGACCTCACGCTTGTGAACTTTGTGCCTGTCGGTGCTGTGTTTACATTCGCCAAAATGACACTTGTTGGCACGTGTGGGGTGGCAAATGCTACTACAACCGGGGAGGCGTCCACTGCGACCGGAGCGCCTGTGAAGTCGGGGGCCAGTTCCGCGGCGGGGGGGGCTGTGCCATCAACAACGGCTTCTTCTACTGTTCCAACTTCATCTAAGAGTCGGGCGGTGGGTGCTTACAGTTTGTCCGCGGCGTTGATGACAGTGGCCGTTTTCTTGATTTGATTTATCCGTCCCCTTCGAACTTTTGGCCCAATTGTGATAATAGATGCGAGGATTCATTATGTAATGTAAGCTCAGCGAGTGATAGATATGAATGAAAGCAATGATGGAAGGAATTTGATCTTTCTGGCAAGAAGCGTTCTGCTGTTGGAGTTCACATTTTGCAAGGCAAGTGCAAGAGCCTCAAGATTTCAGAGGCGGTTTTTGAATATTATAATTCAAGTTTACCAGTGAATCTGAAAGAAAGGAAGCGAAAAAAAACCTTAAATAGCCTGACGCGGAATTGAATAAAAGCGAATTAAAAGTATGACTTGATGACTTCAACTTGTTTTGTTAGAATTTTCTTGAATGAAAAGTGATGACGCAATCGCCTGTGACACTTACATATAATGCACTTAAGATATCTAAAACATGACACAAACATTTGAATATAATATAATTTACAATATATAAATATGTTAATTAATGCCAATGAGATGATGACAGTGCTGGACCCATAGAGTTCAAATTCAAACCACTCAAAATCACGAATGGTATATTGCGGGTCTCCCGGCAACATGTACTACTACGACAGCAGCTCCTGTCCTTCCGACAACACAGCGTCGATTCTGTGCGTCTTGGCCGGAGCCTTCATCTTAATGATCTGCGGCTGCATCTGCTTCCGAACTGGAACCCGGCAGGGAGTCACTAATCCAGTCAGCCAAGTAGGAAGCCACGCCACAGTCAACTTAGATGATTCAGAGCCGCTTCCCATCTATTCAGCTGGCCCGTATTCAGATACTACTCTTGTACAACTGTCGTCCATCGCAACGAGCACGTCACAGTATGGAACAACCCAAACAGATGCAACATCTCAGCCACCGGAAAGTCAGAGACTGGGGGTGTATGCATTCGCTCCCGCGTATTCATCCTAAAATAAAATCATTGTTTCCAATAGTTAAATGATATGACGGAGTCACCGAATGTGCCATTCACAATTCATTTGTGTGTGTGTGTGAATTGCCTGACACGTTCTTTGTTTTTCAAGCACGTGTCTTTGTGTGGCGGTGGAAGCGCACGTGCGATTGTACCTTTCGCGGGGGGCTTGGAAGGTTCGTTTCCTCTGAGCTTTCCCCAAATCTGTTCCAAAAAAGCCATTCGATCATGAACTCGAACTTACACTAATATGGTAAAGAGGGGGACCCTGTACTGCTCAAACTCTGGATCTACGATTATCTGCACCTCCATGACCTGGATAGTTTTCGGACTGCACCTGACTTTTATACTAACCGAAGGGAAGGGAAAAAGAAGGTGAAAACTGCTTCTGTTGAAAGATTACTTACACTCCTACTGAATTAGCACACAATAAGGGGTTCGTGAACCTGGAGACGTTGCCGTTATACAGCACCACAAGGGCGGAAACCTCAGCGTCACCTTCGAGCTGGTTCAGACCGGCCGTTCGCTTTTAGTCTTTTTATTCAGGAAAATAATGTTTTGAGAACACAACATAAAATCTTTCGTGAAAATGGCGGTCTCCAGCGACACTTTCCAATCGAAGCTGATTGCGAGCCTTGAAGAGAGGCTTGCGACCGCTGAGCAGCTGCGGTGTGAAGAAGTGCGCGCACAGCGCCTTCTCGTCGATGCGACGCAGCTTCTGTCGCGCGCAAAGCAACTTCGACGCCTTCTTCTCGACGCTGGTGTTGCGCTTCCGGAAGCGCCGACGCTCTTTGCGCTGAATGTGGCTGGTGTCGGAGAGGAGGACGACGAGGACGAGGTGCTTGGAGGTGGGTTCGAAAGCACTAATTGTTCGTTATTCATTATTATTATTTAGGTGGAAAGCTACCGCAGATAGTGCACTCTACTATCAATGGATTCACCAGCGAGCTCACGCCCTGGCACTTGATTGTCCGTAAGCTGTACCCTGGCCAAATCTCCCACCTTCGTCAGCACCAGCGCAACCTGATTGACCAAGTCGTTCACGATGAGTATCTCGTTCCTCGTCTCGGTGTCGAGGAGGCCAAAAAATGTCTCGTCACCACTGGTGTCACCGGTTCGACAGCCTACTACTGCATCCCTCCCGCTCTTCTGGACGGATTCGGCGAATGGTTTGGAAACAAGTTGGACGTGTTGGTCACAATGGACGAATTCTCGGCGAACCCCAAGAGAAAGAGGCCATCAATGGACTCGCCAATCTTTCCAGCTCACGAAATGCATGACCCAGTGAATGGCACATCCACCCATTCGAAACCAAGAACGGCGTCCACTGGAGCCGGTAGCGGCGGTGTCCCATCCACTTCCTTGACAGACAGCACGGGGACCCTGAACTACGGCGTCAAGCCAACTCCCAGAATGTTTGACGGATCCGTGAACGTGGAAGGATATAGAACCTGGGTTGACATTGTACGCGGGCGCTACCCTTCTTTCGGCCGCACCAGCTCGCACATGTGTCGTGTGGCCGCCCAATTTTGCGTCAGTTGGCATGAACCGAGCCTTACCACCCCACTGACCCTTCTCTTTCACTCAGGACCGGCGCGGCATCGTCAAACGCCTCTGCAGCAGCGTCACTGGCGTCAACAGCCATCGCCCCGCCTTTGGCCTCCCTGAAAATCTGCAGCTCGAGTTCCTCAGCTACCTCGAAAGTCACTTTTTGAAACAGGACGGCAGCTTCGGCACACCCGATATGCACACGGGAGCGGGCACCAAGACGGGCGCCAGCGAGGAGGAAGAAGAGGAGGACGAGGAGGAGGATGAGGACGGCGACGGCGACGGCGAGGGAATGGATGACGATGAGGAAGACGCTGGGATGGCGCGTTTGGAGGAGACCAGCGAGGATGCGGAGGACGACGAGGACGAGGATAGTGGAGATGAGGTGATGCCCGTGAGCAAGCGGCCGCGTGGGGGCAGGCGCGGGAGTGCTCCTGTACGGCATGAAGCTGCGGCAGGGGAATCTTTGGAGAGCCTTGCAGAGGATAAAGACTGGCGGGCGGCCTTGACTGCCGCGCAGCGCGCTTTCCTGTCCACCAACTCGAAGCACACGAGCATGCTGCTGCGCATACGGAACGGGGCGAAGGCGTTTGTCAAAAAAAAATGTCTTGGAGCAGGGTTACCCATGATTGAGAGTATGGGCGAGGTGCGTGTGCCCGAAGAGTTTGTGGACGAGTTTCGGGCGTGGTTTGAAGAGGCGCGCGGGGAGGAGGAGGCCAAGCTTGGAGGAGAGGCGGTTGCGGGTGGCGAGCCTGTCGCCGTCGCTTCGGCGGCGGGTCCATCAACTCAAGCGCCACTACAACCAAATTCGCGTGCCTCAGCGGTGATGATCAAGTTGCCTGAGATGGCTTCGCGGGCAACACGTAGCATGTCCCCGCAAAAGCAGCCAAATGCAATTGAGTTGAACGATATGGAGAGCAATGCTGGCGACACGACTGTGATGGATGTGGATGTCTCCTTGATTGTTGACAATCATGGGCCTCTGGATTCGGATGAATCTACGCACGCAGCAATGGCAATCCAGAGGGAACCCACTCCTGGGTTAGGAATGAGTGTTGCCGGTGCAAGTGCCGCAGCAGAATTGGAGGCATCAAGTGCAACAAGATCCACTGACGTTTCGGCAACTACGAAAACAACCGCTCAAACTGCGGCTCCGATACCCATCCCTCAGCTTATAGCCACAACTTCCGTCCTCGATGTCGTTCCTGCTACGAAGCCTCATCGAGCTGCATCGAAGAGCCCCAAACGCAGCGCCACTGCTGAATCACAGGATTCCTTGCAGCCAGATAGCAAGCCTACGGCGGTGTCTGTCGCTGTTCCCAAGTCTCTTCCGGCACCCGCTACGACCGTGTTTGCTCGCCTTTCTGGAGCATCGAAAAACCCAAAGGACAATTTGATGCTTGTGCAGCCTGGTCAGCAGACAATTATAGGCAACACTGGACTAACGTTGACCAAGTATAATTAGTGAGTTGAATTGTTGTCTCTTAACCAAATTTCTGTTCACATTCCGAACCACCCTACTCACCAGCATTCTGTTTGAGATCCTTCCCGACTTTCGCAAACTACCAGAAGACTCCCGTATCGCGGTCAAGCGCGGGGTGAAGCTTTTTTTGCAGCAGGAGATGAAGGACCGCTTCCACGATTGCATGTTTCAGGTGGAGGGCGCGTCACATCACAGCTACGGCATCCCCCAGCATTTGAAGGAGAGTTTCCGGGCGTGGGCTGTGGCTGAGTTGACGAGATGTTTCCCGGACAAGGTTGTGGTGAAGGCTTGACGGAGGTTTCAACAATTTATTTTCATCTTTGGAAACAAAGATTACATTAGTGATGTTATGCAGCCATTTCTTCTTTCGGAAAAATCTAGAAACTCTAGTTCAAGCTTTGAGGGGAATCAAGAGCAGATTGTCAAGAACGGTTCGTAGACATTATGCGTAGGAAAAAGTTGGTGCATTTCTTGAAATGCTTTCGCCTGGAGCCTTCTGCTTGCATACTGAGCCTCTCGTCGCGGATATCGGGATACCGATTGCCAAAAGAAACCATTCAGCTTTCCCCTTTCTACCTGATGAAGTCGTCATAAAGTGGATAAAGAAGCTTCCAATTGGGTGGGCGGGAGGGAGGCATGGGAGTTTTTAGTTTCTGATGCGGACTCATCGATCAGACTAGAATCGCAGTGAATCTCTACAAAGCAGCACCCTCACAGCAACGACCTCGCACAGTGCCCTTTCAAGTTGATTCATTTGTGCGACAGACTTGAGTAATTAAGGTGGGCGTGGGGCAGCCATCGTCATCACTGCATGGCAAGTAATTAACAATGCACTCTTTCTGTACTCCAGGTTGGTGTTTGACAAATCACCCTATTGAGCACACTCAAGAAGTTTGCAAACATTCTGCTTTTTTCTATTTTAATATAACCTTCTCGAACAGACGGTTGTCAATACCATCCGGGCTTTATGAAATATGGCAGTGTACTGGGTAATCTTCAAATCCCCCAACTGCAAATAAACGCCTCTCATGAGAGCAAGCAACCAAACAAGTCAAAACCATAAGTACAAAGTCAGAATAGGGTAAACAAGATATGTATAAGGGGGTGGAGGGTAAGAATATCACAGAAGGACAATGAGTTTTAGAAAAGCAGGCCGGATAGCGAGAGACTGCATACATTAGAGCCCCACAAGGCGGAAACTTATGCCTGGGTGTGATCCAACACGAGCAAGTCAGGAAAACACTTTTTGAGCTCAACGTAAACCCAATCTCGAAAACCGGCAATCAAATGCTCAGGCACTCCGTAAGTCTGTTTGGCCGCTGAAGCATCGGACCCGCTTCCCGTCGTCATCAGACATTCGTCAAAAGCAGCGCCGAGCTCATGTTGCAGATACTGCTTCACGCCGCGCTTGATGGCGACGCGGGCATCGTTGGCCAAGTTTTTAAATTCAGGCATCATTTTGTTGACGATGCTGTGTAATTGATTGATGGTATTAGGAATGCCGATAGCTTGATTAGTGACACGGAGAAAGAAAAACCAACCTATTGTAACGCGTCAAGACGAGTCCACTCTTGCTCACACTCTTTGAGCTACTAGTTTTCTTAGACTTGGATCCGTCTGCTGTTGGGAAGGCAGTCGCGTCGACAGTGATTTTCTCCAGGACAGCGGGGGTCGTCACTGCGATTGGGCCTTCAGTTTTCACACCTTCCTCCATACCATCTTGCGAAGAAAGCCGTCGTTTGCTGGCAGTCGATTCTGTTACCGAAGCGCCCGCCAAACTTGCTTTCCTTTTCCCAACACAACTTGAAACTGGTCCAGCCTCTATCCCATCTTCCGCATTTCCTGTCTCCTTCCAAACACCACCCCATCCATTCCCTTCTACAGCAGCCCTGGCATCATCATACCCCGGATCACCTGGGGTGCGATCCCCACCGACCCGCCGGCGCCCCAAGACCGCGCCCTCGGTGCCAAACTTATCTTCAAAGTAATCCAAAAACTCCTTGTGTATATGCGGTGGGATGGCATACGTGGGCTTGCTCCTTCCCAAGCTGTGCGTGGGCGTGACGCGGAAGAACGGAATCCCGCGACTCTCAATGAACTCGCGCGCATGCTTGCTCGTTTGCACTGTACTACGCTGGAAGTGCGGGTAGCGCGTGCGGATGATGTCTGTCCAGGCGAGGCTCTGCGGGGGCAAAGGGTTCACGGGGGTGGGGACGCCTTGACTAGCGACGCTTTTCTTGCTGTTGGTACTGCTGGCGGTGCTTGGACGGCGTGGGGTTGGGACTGAGTCGTGTTTTGCGGGTGTTGTTGCGATGGGTGGGGTGCGGGTATGGCTTTGCGGGGTTGGGATGGGGGGAGAGTCCACGGGTATGCTGCCACTGGATGCACGGTTACGCGGTGGTCTGAACGAACGTTCATCTGAGTTCAGTTCGTTAGAGTTGAACAAGGGCAAACATTTGAGTTCAGAGCGAGGAGCAGCAAAAAGAGAGGCACAGAAGGCAACGTGCAGTACATGCAGAAATGAGGAAAGGGTGGGAATTATCAAGCGAGGAAGAATTTTTGGAGCTGACCGACGCCTGCTTTGCACCACCGCCAATTTGGCGATCCACACGTATGGGGCCAGACCAAGGTGGTAACATCCACCGGACTTGATCATGCAAGCTTTCTCAGATTCAATGAGTGAAAGCTGGGCATGGTAGCAGAGCAATAAATCTGTCTGACTTCACTTTGCGAGCGATAGTGCAGGAAGGCAGAAGAAGCTTCCGCAAGTGATCGGAAGGTGAAGGGAGATATCTGAGCGTATTGAAATACAAATGGAACGTTTGTTATAGCTCAGGGAAGGGCATGGAGTGACGTGATTTAAGGGAAGGGCAGAGGTGGGGGAGAGTAGACACGAGATGAAAACAGAAGCTAATCTGGGATACAACGAGTATAACCTACTTACCACTTGTATGAACGCAGGCATTCGTGATGCGGCCTGTCGCGGGGTCGATCGCAAGGGACGATGGGTCCGCGGTGTCAAAGGCTTCGACAAAGCGCGAAAGCGATGGCCTCGAAGGCAGCTCGTTTACGACGCCGGCTTTCACGAGAACGGATCTGAGAGCGTCTGCTTCGGCTCGCACGAGACGCACGTCGCAGACGAGGGCGTTCGTTCGCGCCTCGGCTTCGGCGAGCCGCGACGCCAGCACGAGACGCACCTCAAGCGCGGTGCGGTACTTGCTCTCGAAGCTGTCTGCACTCGCGGGGGAAGCCACAACAGTCGGCTCAGGCGTCAGGGAGGCGGGCAAGCTCATGTTCCTTGGGTTTGGGGGATCTTTCGATGACATGACACGCTGACCGCCCCGCGTCCATTCCCCGCCCTTCCGACAGCTTTCTCTTCTCGTTAATAACTGCAGCCTTCTGCCGATCATTCTTGCGGAAGATTACCGCCTTGGTGAAGCAGCGAAGCGCGACGGAATTCTGTGACGGACATTGGAGTGGATCGCATCTCACTGCAATCACCGCAGCGCAGCTACGGTCGGTCCGAGCACCGTTTCGGCGGTCTGCTCGAATGCACCGCACACGGCAAACGATCCGTGCGCAATGCGCGTCAGCTTTCGACACTCGAACCGCCTCTCAGCGGGGCTTCGCGGTCGCGAGTGGTCACCCAGTGTTCAACCAGCTGCGAGGAAGCACAGTGGCAACACACTTGGCCCCTTTCTCTCGCGTTCTGTCGGATCATACGTCCTGCGCAGAAAGTACCGGTTCAAGTGGCAAATGTGCCCGAGCCTCGTCCATTTTGAGTATACAGCGAACCCTAATCCCAGCTGGAATCGAAACGAGCATCTGAGAAGCTTATCACTCCATACAAGTATACCTCAGATGTTACCAGCGCTCAACTATTACGGCATAAGATTAGTCGCGTTTTCTCAGGGATTGGGATCAAGTGAAAGGACAGCCCGCTTGTGTTGTCATCTGCTTTACAATGTATTCAGTCCCAATCCTTTGATCAATTTGCTGTTAGGATTGGAGTCAATCATAAGAATATACAGCCAATAGAAAGCCAGTCTCATTCACCCAGAAAACGAATTTCAGAATGACGGTTGGGGTTGGTGGCCCGTTGCTTCATTCGAGAAATCATCAATCTGAAACGCAAATGAGGTCGGGCACCGACACCCTTTAATCACGTACTCTCGCCCTTTAATCACTGAGGCTAACGGCTCGAACTCCACTCAATGAATCAAACAGCGAGTACGAAGGCAGCGGCGGCTTCTACGCCTCGGCGCACGGCTCGATGGACAGCGTGAACCCTGGCGAGTACCAGACACACCAGCCCCAGTTCACAGCCCCAAGCGCCTACGCCCCGCCGCTACAGGCTACAGACAGGGCCAACAATAACTACGAATCAGCGGACGAGGACGAGGACCGCGGAAGCTCAAACAAACGCAAGCGGGCCTCCGCGCACCAGATTGCCACACTCGACGAAGCTTTCTCCATGAACCCCAACCCAGACTCGGCGACAAGGAAGATGCTCGCTGTGAGATGCGGGATGACTCCGCGATCTGTGCAGATTTGGGTTGGTGTTTTTTCCTCTTCGCATCATGTCGTCGCCCGTTTCCCGCCGTCAGTCCTTCCGCCTTGTAGTCGCACACTGGCTCTCACCGCTTTATTGCGCCCATCCTCACTCCCTTCTTCCCTATCCACAACGCACAAAGTGAGGATGGCACCGCTTCCGATCGATTGGAAAATTTTCATTATGACATTTTTAATCGCATCAGAACTAATTCATCTCGTCCCGTGCCGTTTTAATATTCCTTCCAATCATTTCCCCATCTTCCTTTTTGTGCGAGTCTAACTAGCCACCCGCAACAACTAGTTTCAAAACCGACGTGCACGAATTCGTTTGGCGGAGCGAAACGGAGCCATCATCAACCCCAACGACACGGCTGCCATCACCGTCATCAACACGATCAGCAAGCGCGGTCGCAAGCAAGGCACGTATTACCCGAAAAAGAACGGATCAGAGGGTGGAGACAGCCCAAAGGCGTCCGGGGCCTCTCTGCCAAGAAAGAGTGCTCCTAAGTACAAGCCTACCCCTGCTGTGTTAGGCGCTGCCAACCCGGCTGTTGCAAACGCGGGTCTGATACCGACGCCGCCAAATAACTTCAGTCCGCACCAAGCGGGTCCATCTGGAGGAAGTTATGACTTTAACCCGACTACCGCTGCTGGGCCTGCTACTGGGCCTGGACCTGCACCATCAGAACAAGCCACTAAATTACACACCATTCCCATCGATACGCTGTTGTGGGGGACGTGGCGGCGTACTCTCACACCCATGACCCACAGCTGGTCTGCCATCCCAGACCTCCAAATGCACATGGTGAATTTCTTTTAATTAAAGTTCCCAAATTGTCTAAACTAACCTCATAATCCGGAAAGGACGCCTTTCATCGCGCCATATATATTACGATTACTTCCGGTGGTGGTAACTTCCGCATCGAAATCTCCTTTGACAGCGTGACCAGCATCACGGTTGAAGACCGGCATTACAGCAGTGGTGACCAAGGTGCCGATATGGTCGTCACCGCCGTCACCTTTGGCCTCGCCCCAATCCCGCCACGCTTTTTCATGCAACTCACGCCCCAACCAGACTGGCTTCAATGCAGCGACTTCACGGAAAACAGCCAAGGCACCTCCGTACCCGTCTTCACGGTCCTCGCGGGCGGCGGCACGGACGGCGTGGGCGCCAACAGCGGAGGATACGAGAGCGAGGTCATGAAGGCGGCCCTCGCCGATGTTGTGACTGGAGATAAGTGGTTGAGTGGGTGCATTGTGACGCCGGAGAGTGCAGCGGGCGCGCCGCCTGTTCAGCCGCCGATGGCGCCGATGTCGCAGCAACAACATGGGCATTATTCGCAGGGAACGTATGATCAGCAGCAGCAGTTGCCTGCGCCTTCCCAGCATCAGCAACAGCAGCAGGCGGGGGGGTATGATGGAGGTGGATATGGTGCTCCATATGGGTATCAGCAGTCGGGTCCCGCTGATGGTCTTGCGGGTCTCACTGCTTCCGCTTCATTTGACAATCCGCCTGTGCAAGGCTATCAGCAACTCCCTATGATGGGGGGGGCTGTTGATAATGGCTACCCAACCACTTTGCAGCCTCTTCAATCACTACAACAGCAACAACAGCACCAACAGCCGCTCCAACCAACCTACTCCTACCAGCAAGGTTACTCACAGCAACAACAGCAGCGACCGCAGCAACCTCTGGGACAACAGCTTCCTTACCCACCTGCACATCAACAAGCGGACTCGGGGTTGTACCAGAGCCAATCTCAGCAACCTCAAGCTCAACAGCACCATGATATTCTGACGAGTCTTGGGCTTGGGGCTGCGTCACAGCGACAACCAGGCGGACATGCTGGGTATGACCACAGCAATTTGCAGCAAGGGTCCGCCTTCTCTCAAGGAGGGCAACAAGAATTTGAAGGGCAGTCCGCACATTAGCATTTAATGGGATCTTTTCTCCTTTTTTTCGTGGTTTTAACAAGCGCTTTTGCGTGAGCTTGGCTCTCCAACCTTTTCTGCAAATAGAACGAATTTGATCACTCTGGGCGGGCTTGGAGTGCCAAGGGACCTGCATTGGCAGAAGGGATTGAACTCTGCCCAGAAGCGCACAGTTTTTCAATGCTCACCTTCTCGGTCGACTGGACCGCCTCGCGTTCCGGAACCATTGGAACAAGCCCCGGATCCTCCCTCCACGACGGATGCATCGATACGATGGTATACAGCCCGTCAAGCGGAGTTGTGGCCTTCGTTGATCCATTGCCGGGATCACGGAACTCCGCCAATGGACTTCTCTTCGTCACTGGATCCTGCGGCAGCTCCAGTGATCCCAAGGACCGTTTCTCTCGTTACTTTGGTGTGGGGATGGACGGCGGACATGGACCATATGGCCAGGACAAGTCAGCCTTCACAGAGTACGCATTCCAGATCACAGCATCAGAGTACAGTCCTGTGACGGGGTCGCCCTTCAAATTTGTGTATCGATACGATCCAAGTCTGAAGGGAAGCAAATTGGCGGCGCAAATTAAGAAGGCGCAGTTAGGACGACAACACATGGTCGCTGCATTCAACGGCCCTCAAAACATCACCACCACGACTGACCTGTCTGCAACTTTGGCTGCAACTACCACTACAACGTTTCGTTCTGCAAGCAATACACCACCCTTTGTTACCCTATCCGACTCCACCACGCCAAATATGGTGTTCACAACTACGACAACCATTGATTTTCCTCCCATCACGCCAAGTATGGTGCTCACAACCACGACAACCAATGGTTTTCCTCCCACCACGCCAGGTATGGTGTTCACAACTACGACAACCAATGGTTTTCCTCCCACAAGTATGGTGTCAACAACTACGACAACGATTGTTTTTCCTCCCACAAGCTCAAGTGCAAGGTCTAGCACCATCGTGACAACTTCCACCATCATTCCCACTTCCGCCATCATTCCAACTTCATTGGTGAGAGATGCTTCATCCTTATTCGTCTAACTGCAAATTTCAGCCCGCTCCGCCTACCGCTCCTCCCAATGTGGGGCACTACATTCTGGACCAGTCGTTTACCCCAGGCTCTTCTGTCAGCGCAACCGGAAATATCCTAGATGGATGTTTCAATGACTTTGAATTTGACTCTGCGGGTGGCATCACCTTTTCCTCCGAGTCAACTTGCGGATCATCCAGCCTACAAGCGCGCCTTGACCGCTACTTTTTAAACGTAGTAGCTGCACAATCAACAACAAACCCGTTTTACGTAGTCAAATTTATTAGTTCAACTCAGATCCAAGTGGTTGTTACTGTCAATTCGGGGGTAACCGCAAAGAAAGCGGGCTCTCGCTCGTGGAAGCCACAATGGAGTCCCAGAGACCGCCGGGATGTCTTGGATTCTTTGGTGGTTGCCTTGCGTCAAGCCAGTAGCGTAGTGTCACCCAAATCTGGCAAGGTCGCCAAGTGGACTCTCGGCAAACATGGCAAGAAATCCGCCTCTCCTTTTGGAGCTGCGGGTCCCGGAGCTTCATCTGCCTGGGTGTTCAACTTCAACTACTTGCCAGTGGTCTCAAGCACCGCTTCTTCTGCACCGTTGACTACGACAACAACGCCAACGGCAACAAAGTCGGGCACTGTTTTCCTTTTGACATCTGTCTCCGTTGGTATCGCGACAACCCTCCCAAGCGCGCCAACCCCTACTTCCGACCCATGCATTCAAAAGTTTCATCTGGACCACAACCAAGACCCTATCTTTGAGTTCCCGCCAGAATCTTCATGTGGCGGCACGGATGTCAACTCCGAATTCAGTCGTTACTTTGACCTCAACCCAGGCAGCGGGATCATTGTTGAGAAGGGATTCAACGGCTCAACCACCTACCAGATTGATATTCGTCAGGTTGGTCCCCAGCGTCGCGATGCGCTCACCAGTGATCCCAACGCGTGGAAATTCATCTATAATGGCGTTTTGCCCAATGTCGAGAGCACAATCGTTCTACCACCTGTTGTGGAAACAAGGCCACCTGTTGTTGCCACAACGGACAACTTGCAGCCATGGACTCAGCCGCAGACAGAGCAGCCCAAGGTTGTGACCCCGCCTCCTCAGACGGATATTCCTCCGCCACAGACTGCACCTCCCGCTCCCCAGACAGACTTGCCCCCACCACCGCAGACTGCACCACCGCCTGCGCAAACAGACATTCCTCCACCACCACAGACTGCTCCTCCGCCTCCACAGACAGATATTCTGCCGCCACCACAAACTGCACCACCTCTGCCTCAGCAATCTGACTTGCCCCCGCAAACGGACTTGCCGCCACAGACGGACTTACC
>MU614632.1:0-58494 GCA_025201725.1 Chytriomyces sp. MP71
TTCACAAAGATACGGTTATAGGCCAAATTGAGTGCTGTGTAGATTCACAAAGATACGGTTATAGGCCAATTCTTGTGTGCATGTGACACAGGGAAATACAACGTACATGAAAAATTTTTCCCAAGTACTCAAGTTTTATGACTATTCCATTGCTTGGGATGACACTAGTTTAGAGTGATATTTGTTGATGTATAGTACACATAAATGGCTGTTTAATTTTCACAAATATTAAGGGTATGCAAAATTTCATCCACAAGTGCCTCTGTTGCTGGCAACCTGTGGAAATGATTTTCATCCAGCGAATCTTGGCCCCAAACTGCCGTCAACCCCCATCCATCCACCACTTTCACGAAATCCCGCTTTTGTACAACGTCCAATGCAACTTCATGCGCAACTTTCAGTCGAAGAGGTGTCCTCCAGTCCTTCTTCTCCACCCGAGTCCCCGTGCGCCACACAAAACTGCTATACACTCCCAACCACACTACATTCAATCGTGCCAACCCAGCCTCCAGACGCACATTGTTGACTCCCTCGAGCGTCTCCATCAACATTTCTACCGTCGCGCGATAGAGTCCCATCGTCCAATGTCCGTTATTGCTGAGGCCAGCGAAAGGCCAATGGTTCAGACTCAGCACAAGGTCATCCACGCGCATGAGATGATCCGTGATTTCCAGCCGATCAGCAAAGCGCTTCAATTGCGGATCCCACCCGTGCTCCAGCGTGAGGCCCTGAAACACGCTTTTCTCGGGCGCTGGTTGGTCGCTCTGAACAAGGTCGCGCTGTTCGCCTTCGATTCGGTTGAGAAGGTGATTGAGAGTTACACGAATGTGGCTGTCGCCCATCATCAAGACTGTGCGGTTTGCGTGGGTAAGGCATGTGTCGTTGTAGTGGAGTTCAAAGGGTTGGTCGTAACGGCATCCAAAAGCGATCCTGGAATGGAAGAGGGGAATGACATTCTTGCAGCGTTTCCTATAAAAGGAGCAACTCACCATGCATACTTTTGTTTCAAGACACGACGTTTATACTCCAACACATTGCCCACATCCGGCCCACTACCTATGCGCACGTAACCTCCCTGCGTTGGAGCTCCTCGGTCACACACAGCAAGACTTTCAGTGGCATTCAACAACTCCGCTGCCATCACCTCCTTACACCCGCCACACACATCCAACTGAAAATTTGCAACAGCGTCAAATACAACAGGTGGATAGAAGTTATGCAATTCATCTACGGCGCTGAAGTTGGTGTGAGTGTGGATTACTGTGACATTGAAGGCGCCCGAGTTGCTCAGTTGAAATGGAATCTTGTATCCACATTCTCCACGATAAATTGTATCGCGCGGTACATACTTTTGAGGTCCTGTAAACGTCGTGAGAAACGCGTCCTGGTGTTGATATCAATGAGTTACTAGCGGCCTGATAAACGATGCGAGCGCTCACAGGTCCTATCATCTTCCGGTAATATGCATCCAGCTTCGTATTGCTTGTAAAGCTCTTGTTCAAAGATGCATCGCAAGCATATGTGTCCACGCGTTCAAGGAGTAGGTAGCCCTGCGCGCCGCAACCCCTGTCCTTCAGACAAAGCCCGACCCGCCAGGAAGCTGCTTGTGACATATTCCAATTACATGATGATGATTCATCCCGCGCGGTCCATTGTGCTAGACGGGTTTCGTTGAAGGTTGTCCATGTGGGACACATGGTTGAATTTGCGGGCGGGTCGGCAGAACCAAGGAAGCCTCCATCGAGAGAAGACTGTGGCCAAAACTGTCGCTGCGTAGAGTTGGATAAAGATAAGAAGAATGTTAGGGAGGTTGCTGTAGATATGAAAAGAGTGAGGGCCGCGACGAGACACACGTCTGAGCTTTCTACCACGGACTTGTTTAGCGTACGGTTAAACGCGACTTCGGATGGAGAATTCGACACCTAGCAGCGATTTCATCACGACTGAATAGACTGAGCGCATGCGTGTCGCAAAGGAGTGGTTCATGCTGCAAAATTACACAAAATAAGCACACCAGAGTAAATTCGATCGAATATAATTCACGAGACCGCTCAACTTAAGAAAGAAGGTTGAACTCTATGGGATACAGGCATTGTCGACGCACTTTTTCTTTCTTTTAGGGCCACAGCATGGACCACTTTGACAATATTTTCGCTTGGAAACGACGCATCCCGTGGACCCAGAATTCTGTCACAAGCCAAGCCTTGCCATCATTTTCTCCAAATTATTATTACATATATATATATTCCTAATTTAGAGAGAAAGCACTCAAAGGGGGAGAGGAGGAAGAAGAATAAGGTAAAGGTAAACTTG
The DNA here is from genome assembly GCA_025201725.1 of Chytriomyces sp. MP71. Classification (NCBI taxonomy): domain Eukaryota; kingdom Fungi; phylum Chytridiomycota; class Chytridiomycetes; order Chytridiales; family Chytriomycetaceae; genus Chytriomyces; species Chytriomyces sp. MP71. Next base: position 2,314 of record MU614632.1, read on the forward strand.
ACCAAAATGGCAGATGGCGTGGCAACTTCGGAGATGTCGAACGACACCTACGATGCAAACAACTACGTTGTAGCCACGCCGCCAATGATTGTGGCAACGCAGAGTCGCAACGCGGAGACGCCCGTAGACACATCGTCCGTGTCAACACAGGTATTTGATCGCATTAATTAAAGACTCCTGCAGCATCATCTCACAAACAAACTATTATCCGCAGGCATGGCTCATCAAAGTGCCCAAGTTCGTGAAGGAAAAGTGGGATGAAGTGGCTGCGAGCGGCGTCGTTGGTGCGGACCTTGGCTCCATCCGCATCTACCAACAAGTCCCCGTCCAGCCCCCGCAGCCTAACCGAGGTCCCCAAGGCGCACAGCAAGCCTCGCATGTGTCGAGACCCATGAAGAACACGAATCCAAACCTGCCCATGGCCCTGCCGCCCTCGGGCCAGCAGAAGGAGGCCCCTCAACAACGCGTGTCCCTACACCTGCCACGCGACGCCCCCTGGGTTGCAACTCTCCCAAAGGACTACAACCTGAAGCTTACCTCCATTGATACCAAAGACGCTTTCGTGTTTACCACTCCGCCACAGCAAGACTCCGTATCTTCGTTCGCAGCCTCCGTCGTACATGAGGCGACAGTCACGTGCGTATAAGCTAGTCTGACTTCGTTGTATATACGTGCTGGAATCTTTGGATGAATGGATGCGAGCGATGCGTGCGATGCGTGCGCGACATGAGCTGGCAAATGAACGCATTTATTGGAGACCTCACTTCAGGCAGCGGAACACATGCTCTTCGAATCAACTGACTCAACCTTCATATTCCCTCCACGAACTAAACAAAAAAGACCCATCATGAACGAAGAATACAAATCCATCATGAAACTGCGGCAAGAAGCCGAAAGCAAGAAGCGGAAAAGTGTCTTTGTAATTGGCGAGAAAGAAAGTCGCAACCTGCGACGCGTGCAGAGTACCATGGGCGGAAACATTTCGGGCAGCATCACAAACATTAGCAAGGCGGAGGCGGCGCGTGTGACAGGGCGGTTTAAGGACTTAGAGAAGCGGGAAAGGATGGAGAGACAGGACTTGATCAAGTATGTTTCCCAATTGACAAGAGTGCGTGTTGCACTGACGACAAAGGCATTTTCCACAGCATCCTCATCATGGCCTTCAACGAGCACGAATACTGGTCTTTTAAAGATTTGGGGAACCGGACTAAGCAGCCGGCGGCGTGGCTCAAGGAGGTCCTTGGGGATATCGCACAAATTGTGAAGGGTGGGACGTACAATGGACTCTACGAGCTCAAGGCTGTATTAAAAGACGTTGGTGGAAGCGGCGAGGGAGAAGGGAACGATTTGGATCGTAAGGATGAGATTTGAGACTCCTCCCTCCACCCCACACACACTCTCCCCGAACGCTTCCTGTTTTTCGTTTCCTTATACAAATGAATGACCTCAATCTTAAACAACCTGTCTCCTTTTAAGCTCCACAATCTTTCTCAAAAGGCGCCGCTTCAAAAGCCATGCCCATACTTCAAAAATGCCCAAAACCATTCCATACACAGGCATGGTTCTCTCCGCCAAGAACACAGCCAACCCCAAAATAAACAGGACAGCCCCATTCTTGAACCAGTAATCTTGATCCAGGAGGCCTGTGCCACACTGCGTCGAGCACCATCCCGTAAGAATCACGGCAACTTGATAGGAACTATCGTCATTTTTCCGAGAGTAGCCGCACTCACTGCATGATGTGTCCGTGTAGATCTTGGAAGAATATATCTGAGAGTACGTTTTGTTCCCCCACGTATAATAGTAAACTTCCTCATACCCTTGCCTTCGGCCACGCTTCCGTCCATCATTGTACGTACTCACACGGTACAACTCACGTGTCGTATTGCCGCTGTTTTTCGCATAACAGTAGACAGCGATAACCATATAGGTCAGGTTGTATAGGAACCAAAAGACCACCACGCAATGCAAGATCACAATAACACACAGGGCAATCACGCGTCTAAGGCGTAGCATACTTTCAAAATGAAGTATGCGGCAACGCGGAATGCCAGACTCTAAGTTGAAGAACCGTTTCCTGGGTTCTGATGCTGATGGAAGTAGTAGTACCACGTCATTGCTTGCTCCGTTAGGATCGAAGTCTGCTGGTGGTGGTGGTATGAAGGTGACACTGTTTGCGTTCGTCTCGTCTGGAACAACGCGGATTCCTCCGCTGTGCCGCTCATAAGTCTTGCTTTCGGGTATCCTCCCGAGTATCCAACGTCCACGTTTCCACTGTCGAAGAGTGAGCTTGATGTAGATTCCGAGAAGCTCGAGGAGGAAGCTGTCGCGCTTGCTGCGGGGACGACGGACTCGCCAGGCGATCTTGATCCTCCTGCGTTCGGCTTCCAGGTCGAGAACTCCAATTTTAGCGACCTTATTTTGTTTGTTAGTGTATCAGTGGTGATAGATGAGAGCTACCTCGTGGGCCAGGAACCGAACAACGCGCCAGTGTCCACACAGGACGCTTATGAACAGCGCATTGGTCTCATTTACATCAAAATCCGCGCCGCAGTCCCATGCAGCCCGCAAGAGCCCGACGTTCCCAATTTCAACAAGCATCGGCACCAAGAGCGTGTCGGCGAACTCCAAAAACGCGACACTGTTCTCGGGCCGATAGAGTGCCAGTATCAAAGCCTCAATGATTCTCTGAGATCTTCCGCCTTCCAACATAGGCAACCCAATCACGCGCCGAATCATGGCTTTCCGCAGCTGCTCCAGCAACATGCGCGCTGTAGAAACCATGTCCTCGCCTTCCGCCAGCGCCACCGTCTTGGCTCCATTGTTGATTAGGATTTGCAAGGCGCGTGGGTCCCGCTGGATGACGGCTTGCTCCAGCGCGCGTTCGCCTCTGTTATGTGGGCGCGCGGCCTGGCTGTGAACACAGAGGTGGCGCATGAGCCGGTAGTTTTGGCGTTTCACGCTCTCGAGGAGGAGATTTCCGTTTAGGAGGTAGGCTGGGGAGTCGCCTTCGTTTTCGTCAGCGTGAGGGTCTGTGGTGTAAGCGACGATAACGGCGAGGAGGTTCAGATGGCAGATGTGGGCTGCGTATTCTATGACGGGCTTTTCGTGTTTTTGTTGTTTTATGATGAAGGGAAACGAGACGAAACCGCGACGCACCTTTAAATCTTCTGTTGCGCCGAGTCGCACCAAGGTACTCAACAGGACGATTTGATGCCGTTCCAGGCGACAAGGTGTCGCATGTGCTTTTCGGACCTCGTCCCTCACAATCCAATCAAGGCTCATCGCGTCGTTGCATCGCCCTTCACGGACGTCCTCATCGCTTCCGATGACAAGGACAACCTCCCGCAAAGCCGCAATCGTGACCACTTCACTTTTTTTCACCTCCAACTGCACGATGCGGTGCCTCCGGCTATTGCGGCAGCAAAAGAGCAAGATCCCCCGTGTGAGTGACAGGTAGACCCACACAAGGTATCCCCAAATCCATTGCGAGCACTGCCACACTTTCAACCACACCGCAAAAAGACGCCTTCGTACCCTCTTAAACCATCGCTTCTGTTGCTTCATGGCAATGTCTTGTTTCAATTTGTAGTAGGGCGCACAAAATTGGCATTCTCCGCGCGCGTCTTTTGGGAACTTTGACTGAATAGTCCTGAAAGCTGAGGGTCCTTTGGTGAAGAAAGACCAGCGGGGCAAGTTTGGGAGAGCGTTTGTGAGACCATACCTAAAAAAATCCTGGCATGAGCGCCTTGATGGGGATCTTTCCTCAATGAAAACAAACCTTGCTATAATGTACCGCGTCTGGATCGTTACAGCGGTCCGAGATATTAGGTCCCTGTCATGAAACGCAAACACGGTCAACGCAGACTTGGCCATTTCCTTATTGATAAGGACTAGTTGCGACGGGTCTTGGAGAAACATGAGAACTTGCAGCCATATCTCGATGGGAAGTTGAAGCGAAAGTTGATGAAAAGGCGGGGAAGGGTTGGGTAGATCTTTATCCGTGGACGCATGACAGGTTATCGCTTCCTGATGAGAGACGTTGGACGCGCTTTCGGCATCGGAAATAATGACATCTTGGATATCGTGGGCGTACGCGGGCCCTGCATCAGCGTTCATTAGTTGGTGATGGTTGGAAGGATTGTCAGGTGGCCAAAATGGAGAACACCGCAGACGCCTGGAGGAGAATCTGTTCACCAAATCACAAGAATGCCAGTACTGTGACCGAGGGTACACCACAGGAAGGATATCTGTGACAAACCTGGTGCATTCGACTGACTTATTCGCCATTTTCACTTTTCAAGGTATCGAATTGTCACATGTTCAGCTTCGCCAGCCTCCGATCCCGGCTGCCCACCTCCCTCCGACCCTTCTCGCCCTTTACCCTCACACAAGTCCGCTTTGCAGGTCACAACCGATGGTCCCAAATCAAGCGGGCAAAGGGCGCCAACGATGTTGCTAGAGCCAAGACGTTCAGCAAACTCGCCACTCAAATTATCAGCGCCGTGATAGCCGGGTAACTCGGATGCCCTCTCCTAAGAAACTAGCTTAACGCGAAAGCGGATTGCAATCCAGGAAGGGGGAGACGGACACGGGTCTCAACTTGTACCTCGCCTCCGCGATCGCGCAGGCGCGCGCTGTGCAGATGCCAAAGGGCAACGTGGAGACAGCACTCAAGAAGGGCATAGCTGCTGCTGCAGGGAAAAGCGAGGCCGCGGGGGAGCCAGTGGTCTACGAGGGGATGAGTGCACAGGGTGTCGCCGTCGTGGTGACCGCGCTGACAACTAATCGAAACAAGGTAATCCGCTTAGAGGAGCTTGGAGTGAGAATCAGTGATTGACGAACGACTCTTCTGTGCAGACGTTCGCAGAGGTCCGATTCTGCTTCTCAAAGAACGAGGGCGCGTTGAAGCCGATTATGTTCCAGTTTGAGAAGCGATCGCGTCTCGTGGTAGGGCCCAAGGAGGGTAATCCCGAAAAGTACACTTTGAATCGATTGCTGGATCAATTGCTGGAGCTCGATGGTGTGGAGGATATTGGTGAGGAAGTGGAGGAAGGTGACGATGTCTCCGTGGAGCTGTTGTGTTCCTTATCAGACCTCTTGTCCTTGCAAAAGCAAGTTCTGGGCATTCAAGGACTTGAAGTCAAGGAAATGGACCTGGTCGCGTACGTACCAACGGTCAAGACGGATCCACTCTCTGAAGACCAATCTGCGCAATTTGAAAAGTTACTAGAGGATCTCGAAAATCAAGCTGACGTTGTCAAGACGTTTCACAACGCGACTCTACCGAAATAAAGTAGACCTTCTGCATATCCTCGACTCTACGATCGCGTTTCAACAAAGAAACCAAATACTCAGCCACAACTTTCGCAGCTTGCACCGCCGCCTTACGCGCCGGCGATCCCTTCCCCAACAAACAAGCATCCAAAAACAATGCAGAGCGAATGAAATATCCCTTTTCACCCAAATTCGACGCTGTATGAAGAAGACTTCAAATTTGCTTGCCTAAATTTAAAATGAAGCATGAACTGTGTTTTAGCATCAACCAGTGAGCGATCGAAATTCCTCCAGAACACTTCCTCCGGGAAAAATCTATAAAGATCCCCGAAACAATCATGTTTATAAAGAAGATGAAAAAAAGGATCAACTTAATAATTTCGAAAGTGGGAGTCCTTATTCGGTTCTGAGGACGTTCCTGATGAGCATCTGAAATTAGAAAACTCCGTTCGATTCGATGTGAATCAATCTGCGAAGGAAAGAATCGATGAATTGGAACAAACCATCTCTTCAAGAGTGACTTCTCATTTGATGGAGGAGCATCAAAGACCCAGTTTTAATGAAGTAAAACGCTAAACGGTCAGTGGCCAAACATATGAAAAGGAAAGCGAACTGTTGTCGATATTAACTGTAGAGTAGTATGTTATACAAAGAAATGGATGGTATAGATCGAAAGTCAGAAACGAGGGTTTTGGAATGATCCAAAGGCATGTGGTGATACAGGCAGGAATCAACCCGCGCGACTTGCTTTGATCTGGGGAGCCTGACATATAACCGCCGTCTGCACAACGAATTAGGAATCCCTTCAGCCAATCCACAATCTTGCCTTCGTCAATAAACAGATGAGAAAATGGTTACCATGAATATCGAGCACCACTGTGGTCTTGCTCCCATCATCCGCCTTCGGCTTACCGTCGCCAAGCCAAACGCCACGCGCGAGTTTCCTGCACGTTTTCACCCAAACTAAGCCACTTCCAAGCAGTCGCCAGGCGTGCGTGCAGTTTTTGATAACGATCCACGTTAACAGTATCCACGCGAGTCGTACAGCGATCGCGCCGTGGAGGCCACGTGCTGAAAGTAGGTGTGCTGCCACATGTTTGTTGGGTTGAGGATGGCGACCAGTTTGGGCAGCATTTTACGCGCTCGCCATTTTCCTCCCTCTACATTGTTTGGCGCCTTAGGTTGGCGTTGGTCCGTGTTCTTTTCCCTTTTTTCACCCGTTCGTCCGTGGTGTCAGCGGCTTGTGCAGTATTATTATTATTGCACCTTTGACGTTTCAGCTGAGACATGATCGAGATCGCCCTGTTGCAGCACCTTCAGAAGGGAATCGCGGACGGATCGCTGCCAAAACCGAATGCCGAGGTACCCTCTCACTGCTTGCATTGGCATCCATAGGCGACTCTGATCGAGGCTGCCACTAGCAACAATCTTGTCTCGACAGCTTCCTCTCCAACGAAAGAATCATTACCCCACTCAACTTTACCTTCTGGTCCGGCGTCGGATACTACGCAGTGGTGCGATTCCTTGTTCTTCGAAGGGGAAGGGATCCTTTGGCTGAATCTCCCCTGACCTTGCACACTCCCATGACAGGATCCCGTCAACGTCCGCAAAGTGCCTCTCCACCTCAAACTCTTCAGCATGGTCGCGGTGGCGGCGGGAGGATATGGCAGCCAGGTCCTTTTGACGCGGCGCGTGCATCGATCCTGTGTGCAGTGCATCGTGGACAGCCGCGACAAGACGAGTGCGTTTTACAAGACGACACGGGCGTTGTTGGAGCAGTATCATCCCGGCGCGCGGGCCGAGTATTTCAAGAGGGAAAAGTACCGGTTGGAGAGGGAGGGTGTGGCGAATGCAGACGAGAAATAAAGTGGGGATGAGTGCAAGACTTTTATTCGAGTGAACATGCGTCTAAGATACGACTCCGATTGATTGGGTGATGCCGGCCTATTTAGATGGGTAGTTTTCGAGTGTGAGACAACAGCCTAACGCGAACGCTGGAAACATGCTTCCCGATCTCCCATTTCGCGAGCAAAACATCGATCCTTATTAAGACAGCATGCGCAAGATCTAGGGTCTTCTCCGATGCGGCGTGCCTTGGACGTGCGACGCGTCACAATCACACCGCCCAATTCATGTACTGTGTACTAAATCCCATCGATGAGGGATAATGTAGATCTGCGCCTCTCTTATTCCCAACCTTAATCGCTGTGTTTCCCGGGCATCTCACCTTCTGCGGATGAAACCGCTTCAACACATCTTTCAGATACTCAATATGCTTCGCATGCACAACTGCCTGTTCGCGCGACCGCGCTGTTTGTATGCGCCTTAAGCCGTCGCCACCGCCATAAATGACCGTATCGTTAGCGAGCTGCTCATTCTCCCAGGTGCTGCACTGTGCGCCAACAACGCAGTTATTGCCGAGACTCGCCCCAGGGAGCACACGTGCTTTCATAGGGAAGTGAGTGAGTTGCCTGGTATTGCCTTAAAGAGGATCTTCACCTCGTGGCTCGAGCACGCAACCGTCGCCCATGCCCCATCCTTCAAAGATGGACCCGACTTCAAACAAGTTATCGCTGCCAATGTGTAGGGTCTCGGCAGACCTATCGCCGTGTGGCGATCAGCCCTGGAATCAACAACCGCCTCCGCAATGGTCGCCCCAATTCACCTGTTCACAATCAGCACGCCCTCCTCCACGATATTGTTGCTCCCAAACACGATTGCGCCGCCGCCCTCGTTCCGGATGCGCGCCTTCGGGTGCACAATGTTGCTGCTGCCGAACTTGACGCTGCCGCCCTTCATTTCCGTGTCATCGCACAGAGTGTTGTCCGTGCCGAACGCGCTCACTTTGGCATTGGCCAGGGCGCCCGGTTGCGGGTACGCGGAGAAGCCGCTGAACATTTGCTGCCACGGTTGGTGTGAAATCCTTTTGCCAGCACACACGCACAACCAAGAAAGGATGGATTCCAATTGCGGCGAGCTTCGTCCAGTTTTCTGCTTCCCCACGTTCTTGGACCTTTCTTGATGCATGGCACCTTCTTTGCGACTCAAGGCCAGCTGCCCCTGATGTATGGCCATGTCCGGGTCGCAGCATCAGCAGGGTGTCATTGGGATGGACTTTGACGGGTGAACCACAGTACTCAGAAAGGTATTAGGGAGTATTGGGCAGTAGTTTCAGAGACGCTGGCTGCCTTTAAATTCCGAAGTCTCCGTCAGAGAGTGGTCAGTTCCTTCTCAGAGGTGGACAGGCGCAGATGGGGATTTTGCCATGGATGATGGAATGAGTACAGCGCATGGACGGCTTCGTTTTGCCTGCTTCAAGGGCTTTGGGGACTGGGAGGAAAATCATTGGCGATGATAGACGCGAGTGCGCTCCGGCGATGGACTGAAGCCCTCAGCGGGCGGCGACCGGCATCAGCCGCGCCAGGGATGCCTGCCGCTGGTGCCGGAATGCGCGGAATGCAGGTTGACATTGTGCTGCGCAGCGACCTGACGAACCCGGCCACACTGGACTCGTGGCTCGAAGCCACGGGCGTCGACGCCAACGCCTCGCTCGTCTCGAATTCTTGTCGCGATCCGTTCGTAGCCAACTCTCGCTTCCTTCGCGAGTGTGCGCCTGTGCTCATGTTAACCAATCAGGAACCTCGACGCCGAATCGTACTTGAGTCTGAGCAAGCGCCAGAACGCAGTCTGGGCAACTAGAATGTGTGTTGAAATTGCTGAATGGCGGGTCCTGATGGCGACTCATCACAATCCGCCAAACAGTGTTGTCAAGGGCATCGAACACTCCCAAAACAAAAACTGGATCGAAGCCATAAAGGAGTACACGAAAGCCATCGAAATTCATCCAGAGTGTGTGGACGCTTTTGTGGCGCGTGGGGCAGCGTACGTTTCATTATTGTTCGGCGTATTTGCATTCCTGATAGGATCCCATACAAAGCTACGCGAACCAAGGCAAGTTTGATAAGGCCATCCAAGATCATTCCCACGCACTCAAGCTGCAGCCAAACCATGAAAATGCGCGGAGATACCTAGAAAAATGCATGCAACGCAGGGATGAAATTGAGGCTGAAAAGCGCAGTGCCGTCGACGGCGCCTTTTTGATGGTCAGTCTCTCATACATGTTTTCGACGTATGCATTATCGATTGAACACTACGCATCGGGGTTGGGGCGTCTCAAAATATAACAAGCCCATGGAAGCTGGCTCCTCGCGTCGAATTTCGAAACTGTTGTTGCATCCCATCACCACACCAGCCAGCCACAATCCTGCACCACCCGCGCACGCGCCACGCACGACCTCTTCCACCTCCCTCAATTCAGCAGCACCCTCAGCCGACGCGTTCGACTTTGTGTTTGCGCAAGGCGCGGTCGACACGGTCGCCCCACCTCCATTGTCGTCGAAAAAGAAAAAGAGGGACAAGTCTTCTTCAGAGGCCAAAAAGAGCAAGAAGCGTAAGCATGAAAAGAAGAGCAAAAAGAAGAAAAGGAGCAAAGATTCTTCACCTTCGAGGAGGCGGCAGCGTAGGGGTGAGGACTCTGACAGTGGTGGTAAAAGTGATGAAGATGCGGGCTCGGACGGCAAGGGTCGACCACGTGCAAGCGGACGTGATCGTAAAGGGAGTGTATCAGAAGAAAGTGATTCTGTTTCAGAATAAATTGATGGTCAAAGCATGAGCACTGTGAAGTAGTTCTAGGTTTGGAACGTAGATCTCGCCAACCATGAACACTCCAAAGTTTGAGAACAGGCATCACATTATCATGTGACTCGAGACTTTAAAGCGCGTTATTCTTCACTTTTTGAGTCCATCCTTCTGCCTGCAGGCCACGTCGTCGCCATGCAATAAACGTCACCACAACCCAAACGCGCCGCGAACGGCGCAACCTCCACGTAACTCGACGTGCCTACTCCTTTATCACCACTCTTGTAGTCCTTAACACCAAGCTCAGCCGCTCCCATCTCGAATTCCCGTTTCTGCAAGCCACATTCAAGTACACGCAGGTACCGCCGACGCACTCCACATCAGGCCTTGAACGAGCTCCAAGTCATCGAGCCAAAGTCTCTTACTTCGTATGGAAACACTAGGGTAGAGTTGGCGATATCAAGATCAAGTCCAGACGCGTTTTTGGCTGAAGCCCCTTCTCTACAAAACGAACACAAAGTCTCCAATTTCGAATGAAAGCGGTAATAAAGACAGTATACAATTCTGGAAATCATAATTGATAAGTCTTTTCCAGAATCGACGAATTGAGCTAAGGTCGATATTGTCGGCACAATATTCTTTATTCTTTTCCTTTATAAGAATCCATCTCCAACCGGTTCATCAAAGCTCCTCTTTGGCATGCAGGTTCTTGATGTCCAACAACTCCACATGGAAAACAAGCGTCGCACCACCTTTGAAATCCAAGTCACTTCATAAATCACACCAAATTTTTGGAGAGAATAAAACACCTCACCTGGGATCTTGGCTCCAGCCCCTCGGTCGCCGTATCCCATCGCAGGGGGGATAATGAGCTTGCGCTTCTCGCCAATGCACATGTCGAGAAGACCCTGATCCCATCCTTTGATTACCTGCCCGGCACCAAGCTTAAAGTCAAATGGCTAGTTATCCCAAATGGAAGGAAGGTGTCAGCACTCATTCCCTGCTTCCGCAAAAACGGAAACGAGTTTTCACCTGGTTGCGATCCAGGGAGCTGTCAAACTTGCTCCCATCGCTGAAGAGGGTTCCCGTGTAATGCATGCTGAGCTCGTCGCCGGCGCGCGTCTTGCGCGTGCAGTCCGGAATCCGCTTCAGGACGCCGATCTGGAGCTTGGTTGGGGGCGTGCGCACCTTCTTGGCAGTGTCCGCGGTGTCGGCGGCGGAGACGGCTGCGATCGCGGAGAGGAAGAGCGTGGCCAGGGTGGTGAACTGCATTTGGGATTACCTCGAAGAATGAGCGATGGAGAAAGCTGATTGGCTCCCACAGCTCCAACAGGCAACTTTTATTTTGGAAGACAGAAGATGGCAACGATACCGCGAGATGCCACACGATGGCGGGAGCGCGAGAGTACTGTCAGAAGGCGTCTCACAGCTCAGAGCCCTTGTTCAAAATGTCCAAAAGCTCAACGTCGAAGACGAGGGTGGCTCCACCTGCCATGTAACCGTTAGATTCAAGTCATCGACTGATACATGTTTAAGGACATGACTGCGCGACATCTGAACTGCCTAGGGCGTTCCTCTTAAACGAAGGAGTTCTCACCCGGAATCACGCCTCCGGCACCACGGTCACCGTATCCCTTGTTTGGCGGAATGGTCAAGATGCGCTTCTCTCCAATGCACTGAGAGTGGAACCACCGTTATTCTTGTCTGAGATAACCGACAAAATCCACACACCATGTCCACGAGGCCCTCGTCCCATCCCTTAATCACGCGGCCGCCGCCGAGCGGGAAGTTGAAGGGCTGGTTCCGGTCCCGGCTTGAGTCGAACTTTTTCCCGGAGTCAAAGAGGGTGCCAGTGTAATGCATACTGAGCTGGTCTCCCTTGGCACTCTTGCGTGTGCATTCACTGGCGGGGATGGCGTGGGTCACGTCTGTGGGACGGGTCGGGGCTCCGGGGTTAGCAAGAGTAATTGGCAGGATCTGCCATAGCAGGTGAAGACTGTGATGGCCCAGGGTAGCTTACCAATCACGAGATCTTTGGGTGGCACCTTAGCGTCCGCGTCTGACGCGACGGCGAGGCTCGTAAGGCTCGAGACGAGGAGGAAGGGGACAGCGAACTTCATTTTAAAATGTCAAATAATGATTTCTTCCACTTCCCCATTATGTGTTTACCCCGTCAAACCAGGCGCGACTGACGAACGTGAGCGTGGTGCAGCTGAGGAGGGGTGGTGTACGGTTCGAGGTGGCGTGTTACAAGAATAAGGTGACAGACTAACGGAACGGGATCAAGAAGGACTTCTCGACGAGCTGCTCCAGGTCTGCGACATCGTCTATTTCATCGTGAGAAAGGGCCAGACTGCAGCTGCAAGGGACCTCGCAAAGGCATTCAGAACTCAGACGTCGGGAATATCATCCTCAAGGTCCGTTCCTGACCGCACATAATCAAGGGTGGGTTTGCTAACCCCTGCTCTTGCACATTTATCAGATCCAAGAAGGGCGAGCTGCAGGTCGGCGAGAAGGCGCGCCATCTGGACCGAATTGTCAGCCAAAAGTGTGTCAATCCGCAAAACAAAACGGCCATACCCGTCTGAAACTCGTATACCCTGGAAAGGCGAGCAAGAAGTTGAAGGAGAAAATTACCCTCTGAATTGCCTCTATCGAAGATGAGGACTTCGCTGGCGATGTGGTTGAAATAGGTTGCTTTGAGGATCCTGGCCAGTATGTATCTCGTCTCTGCAGATACAAGAGGCCGGGTCAAGTCGAAGTGCAGAAATGTGACGGATGTGGCGGATGTGGACGAAAACTTGTGATCGAATCAAGCTCGCGTCAATATAAACTGCATTTGTATTGTATCGATTCAACGAAGCACCTGCTTTCTTTAGCTTGAATGCATTCAACAAAGAGGTGGTACGTCGGGATCATCAACAAATTCCACGTCAGACACGAAGCCACTTTCGATTGGAACAAAGTTGGTCTCCACAATTTTGCCTGCTCCACTGGCAACCGCACTGATGTGATCTCCATCAAGGAGCCTTTCTTTCCGTCGGTTTCTTCCCTGCGCGGAGTCCTCCTTGTTTGTGGTCTCGACCTTTACCATGTTCCTGTTCTTGATATCGCGAACCACATCTTCAATATCTAGTCCTTCTGGCGTCATCTCTTTCAACATCCAGACAACCAGTTCCCCCGTATACTTGCTCCTTTCGCACAAAACCTGCCCCACCCGGACTACTTCCTCCAAACACACAGTCAACACCTTATTCTTCACTATCACCTGCACAAAATCCTTCTCTGTCTGCACATCTATCCAACTGCTATCCAAAAACTTGCTCACTTCCACACAAAGACATAGCGTCCACCCCACGGCCTCCTGCCGAAAGGCCCACTTCCCTTCATTCCGTTGCAAGACGCGCCCGTCCGGCCCGCGCGCTATGGCTCTGTTGGCGGGCTTGTGCGGCTTGGGTTGTGCCGGGTCCTCCCGTGCGGGCCCGTTCATGGCCTCAATCTCGCGCGCGGTCTGGCGCCGCGTCTCGGGCGTGAATGGGACGGGTTTCGTCTTGAAATCGGTTTTGATGCCTTCGATGCTATTGTCATTTTTTTCGGGTTGTTTCGCGTCAGCGAATGCGGTGGGTTAGGATTGGGTGAATCTCAACTCGAGCTGATCAGTTGGCAGGACGGATGACTCTGGCTCGGTGACAGGTTTGTTTTCCGGATTAATGGACGCCTTATCGTGGCGCTCTTTGACGAGGCGCTCGCGAATGCTCTCATGGACTTGTGCGGCGAGGATGCGTTCGGATTTGTCAATTTCCTTCCCGTCCAGCACCTTTCCAACATAAAAGATTACATATTGATCGCAAGAGGACAATACAGTACCTTCAGTTGTGGGAGGGTCGTGATGGCAAACTCGCGATATCCTTCAACCTGAGTGATTGGGTTTCCCACCAGGAAACTGACAAGTTGGAAGAGGCCAATGAGTCAGACGCGAAACAACACTGAATGAAGAAATGGGACCAACAGCTCTCGCAGTCCAATGTTTTCTGTCAATGATTCTAGATCCAAAGGATCCGACACAAAGTTGACTGTCAAGTCCAACTTTTCCAAGCTCTCGCATCCCTCCAAATTCTCAATCTTTGTAATATTGTTCAAAGCTAGATTGAGGTATTGAAGCTCCTTCAGTTTATGCAGGTTCTCTGAGTGAATCGTCAAAACAGAACCCGTACTGTCAAAACAAAAAAGCGCTACGCACCAATCTTATTGATTTGATTGTTCTGTAGATAGAGAATCTCAAGATGTCGGCAGTAAACATCCAAGTTCTCAATCTTTTCAATGTCAAATTGGTGCAAGGTGACCTCCCTAAGCGTTGACAGCTCGCCTTCGTTGTGTTCTGCACGACGGCGCAGAAGCTCTTGTGTGACTGTATGACATATGAGCTTTGAGACATAATTCATCAACGAGCCTTACTTATTTTCTGTGCGCGCGGTGCCTTCATTGCGATGGTGATGAGTCAGTCCGTCCTGGGTCGAGTCTGACAATCTCCTTTCAACTTTTTCTCCACGCTTGCCGACCCCGCCACCCAACCATGTCAGCGTCGCAAGCCCCGCGGCGATCATCGCGATCGGTGCGCAGCGAAGGCATTGTAGAAAAAGGCGTTGTAGCCGGTCCAGAAGGTGAAAAAGGCGACGCGTTTCTTGCAACTTGCACTTCTCACACAACGCCACAAACCACTTCCAATCAATGACGCGGAATAGTCGTCTATAAAATGTCTAAAAAGATTGCGCAGCTCACCAAAGTCATTTATTATCTCAACACAAAGAATGAGGATCACAATGTGGAGATTCAGAGTCTTATTGAGGCATATGAGGATGAGCTTGTGGAGGTTCGACATATCCATTCATTTCATCATCGTGCGATGAAGGACCGGATTCGGTATGTTTCAGGTCATCAAAGATGGAACGACGCAAATCGGGACACTTCACGAGCAACTTACTGATACTCAAGGGGATTTAAAAACCAAAGATCTCACAATTGAGGTATACTCTATCAATTTTTTCTACTGATGACTGAACGGGTAATGTTATAATCAGTCGTACGTGCGAACCATCGAAACTCAACTGCAAGAATTACGTGAATGCTACATGCGCGAGGAGGTTCTGAAGGAGCAGATTGAAGCTGCAGGATTGTTCGTACCCAATTGGCTCTTCCGCAGAAATTCTGATACGCCACTCTGTGCAATAGGACGACTGAAACCATTCAAACCAACCTCACAGAGATGAGGAAGCTTTCCGATTCACAGCATTTGGAAACCAAATCGTTCTATGTGGAAAAAATGAAGGAGGAAGCAAAGTTGCACGAGGAACAGATCAAGATGGTGAAAAAGAGTCAGGAAAAGGAGATTCAGGCTCTTATAGAGGATGTTAAGAATTCGCAATCCCTATTGAAGGATACTGTCAACTCCATGAACCGCCAAGTTCGTGAAAACACTGCTTTGGCTCCATTTCTCCTTTTAAATGTCTTCTATCCAGATGGATGAGGAACGCAAAAACTTCAACCTTGAAAAGAATCGAATGGAGAAGGAGCATAGTGAAGAAGTGAAAGAACTAGAGGATATGTACAAGACTCAGGTCAAAGAGCTCACAGATGAAGTAGAACATGTACGGTTCTAACTATATTTGGGCTATACAAACTGAATATGCAAACGCAGGTCAAAAAGCGGTACAAGGACATCACCGAAACTCTGGAAGCGGTACAATCAAAGCTGAAAGCGTGAGATTCGAGGATTTTGTCGTCAATTTCGCATTAACAAGTATGCCCTCTAGCCAAAATTTGGAGTTGGAAGAAGCCACAGCAAAACTAGAGGAACAAAATATACAAATGCTTGAGCTAAAAACCAAAGCGAAAATGTATCAGGAAACTTACAATGACATGAAGCTGGTAAACTAGACTGATTTTTTGTGAGTTATCTAAAATGCAAGCTTGTGTTTGACAGGAACTTGACATCGTGCAAGAAAGTTATACGGCTGCAAGTAAGTTTACTTTTCCTACTCTTCTTCATATAAGCTCATCAACTAAGTACATAGCGCAAAGACTGAACACGCAGCAAATTGACATTACTGAGAAGGTTGCTGCTTTGACTGAAATGGAAGCTTCCAAAAAAATCCTGAAGGAGAAGTTTGAACAAACTACGTCCGAGCTTACAATTTTACAAGCCAATTTTGAAAGTGCTCAATAGTAAGCTCACTATCAGGCTGGTGACACTGTTTCTCACATGATGAACAGCACAATTAACGATCTCAATGTGAACTTATATGAAAGTAACAAGCAGCGTGCGGAGCTCGAAATCGCTAAAGTTGAAGCAGGTGAAGGGCTATCAAAATAATTTTTTTTGGGGGGGTGCCTTCTTAAAACAATGAGTAGAACGAAAATTGACGGAAAGAGACGACGAAATCACGCGGATGTCAATTGAGATGAATGAGGTGCTTTTACTTGTTTTTTGTGTTTCTATCGTAGCTTTACAGAATGCACTCAATCCAGCGTCGTATCCGCGAGTTGCAACAGCAATATGACGTAATGACCGAATCTTTCGACAAACAGCTGAATGAGACGATCGATCAACTGAATCGTGACAAAGAGACGGTGATTGGGCAGAAAAATGCTGTATGTCCGATCTCATCAACTCAATAACGCGCGATTTACATTCTGAGTATTAGGAAATGGCAGCAACTCTTGACAAGCACGCCAAAGTCATAGAAGGATGGGAAGAACGATTGGCGAAAGAGCAAGCAGTTGCCTTTGAAACGAAAAACTTCATGCAAGATCAATTGGACAAGATGGAGGAAGCCAAAAATCTGGTGAAAGAAAAGCTGGAACAGGGTCTTAAAGTCATCCAAGAGAAAGTCAACGAAATTCAAGCCCACCTTGCCACCATTCAGGTTTGCTGTTGATGCTGTCACATTACCTCAAACGAAACTCAAATCTGCATTGACAGAATCTCAACAATCAAATCAAGAGTCTTGAAGCTGACAAAGCCGATTTGTATCAAAAGATGGTGAAAATTGATGACCAAATCCGAGGTGAAATGAATGAGCATTTCAGACTTGAAAAAATGGAAATTACAGACGCATGGTAAGCCACCTTTTGATGATTCATTTCAGCTGACGTATCTTCAAAGGACTATTAAGCACGCAACTGAAATGCAAAATCTTCGTGATTCCATGACAGCTCACCACCATTACGAGCTGATGACTGCAATTGAAAAGACTGAGACAGATTACAAAGAACAAATTAACGTTCTTACAAATGAGCACAATATACGAACTGAGGAGTGGGAGCGCTTGAGAGTCGAATTGCAAGACAAAATTATGGGCCTAGAGATCAATATTAAGATGTTGACGAAGGGATTGGTTGATTTGAAAGAGGTAGATTGACTTACCTGAAACCTTTTTCTCTGATTGATTTCGTTCGTTAGGACAACAATCGGAGAATCGCCCAAATCATGGAAGAGCATGCCAAGTTCCTGGAGCAAGAGCACAAAAACTTTGAATACGAGCTTCAAGCGAAAGAAACGCAATTGAAAGTTGCTTCAACTATAGCGCTCGGAAATTTGGAAAAAAAGCATGCCAGTATCATGGAAGAATTGGACGCAGATCACAAAAGGAATATGGATGACCTTAAAAACACCAATACCAAAAATGCCCTAGCGGCTAAAAAGGTTTAAATGTCCATGGAATATGTTGAATACTCTTGCTTAACCTGAAGGCAGGATGCAGAAAACAAACTCAATGTGGAAGTTGCTCGACTCAAGGGGATACATGCGGAAGAAATGGAAACCCTTAGCAACTTAAGCGCTGAAGAGATGGCCAAGGCAATGCTTTCTATGAACATGACGCGAATGGCAGAATTGAAAGATCAAGCAGAGGCGCACCAACAAACGGTTGATACTTTCAATTCAAGAATCGCTGAACTCAATGAAGAGATCCTACGGCGAGTTGTACGTGATCAGCTTTCGCATATGCGCCATCGCAACTCACAATGTTCCTCAGGGAGTCGAAGCAAATTTTGCGAGACAGGTCGATAGCCTAGACGCAGAAATTGAGGATCTGAACGAACAAATTGCTAATAGAGTATTGGAAATCTCGCATCTCAAGTGCGTCGTCATCGTACTTCAGTTTTAAATCACTAACGGCACAAATTCAGAGAACGGCATGAAAAGGCTCTAGAAACGCAATACAATGATCTGATTCGTGGGCATGAAGGGAAAATACGAGATTTGAATGAAGACCACATCCAAGAGGCGCAAAAGATGATTGAGGAATTTCAGCAGGTTCAGGAATTCCTGAAGAAACAAATCGCGCAACAAACCCAACAGTGAGTTTGACCGCCAAAAGTTTGAACGACTCAATCGTTTCAACTCAGACTGCGAGATGCTGAAATCAAATACATAAATCGAGAGCCACGGGAGGTCGATGTGACACGAATAGCAGAGCTTGAGGAAGACATTCGGCGGAGAAAAAGGAAAGCGCATGCCCTCATGGTACGATTTTACTTTGAGTGAAATGCGTCTTATCAGCCCCTTCAATATGTAGGAAGAGTTGGAGTATTGTAAATTAGAACTTTCGAACCGAGAAGCCAACTTCAACAAAATATTCAATAAGAATCCGCTTGTGGGAGTGATGCAGCCGATTGGGACTTTGAAGGTATGTTTCAAAGTGTCACCGATCCAAAGTCAAGCAATTTCCACAGGCACAGGAGAAAAAGAGTCCACCTAAGAAAAGTAACTCAATGTCAAAGCTGCCTCCTCTTCCCTTATACTCACCAACAATGACTCCGCTTCCAAACGCATTACAAACTGCTTCTTTTGGTCGAATGGCACCTCATGCGGCCCAGTCTGAATCAAATTAAAATGATTTCGGATAGCTTAATCTTATTACACGTAACAATTGTATGATGAAGCTGAGGGGCTAAGGTGAAGCGATCGGCGGATATAAGTGTAAGTTTGATCAAAAGTGAAGTTTGTTGTCAACAGCAATCCGAAACAAAGGCCCCATTGGGCCACCAAAAGTCCGCAGGAGCACGTCAGAGTTTGAAAGCCTTTGAAGGTTGATTGGACTGATCCTTCTTTTGTGTTTCGTGGTCTTGTTCCTGTTCTCTACATATCGTCCTTCCATGCAGCGCTTCCTACACTAATCGCACGTGCGACCCGTATACATTATATCCAATACATACTTCGAATTAAACAGGAATTTGTTGGACGTGTCGAGAAGGCAAATCACCGTCCTGCACGTGGCTTCCACAAATGCTGCAAAGATTGGCTTATTATGGTTTCTGGTCCTTCCTCCGTTTGATTGGAAAATATCTTCATCTAGATTTGCGGTAAGAACCAAGAAGTCAATGCATCCTAGAAATGATCTATGTACTATTTCGTATGAATGGTCCGTGCGTGTAGACACAGGTACTGAAGCCATCAATAAAATAATCGCCAGAAACGCCAGAGAAAGGAGCGATGAGGGACATTCTCCTCGCTCATAGAAACAAACTGGTCCAAGCCGTCAATTCGAAGCCAAGATCTCCACTACTCACGTAAGACACATTATCCAACCGCACTCGGCTGCTTTCATCAAGAATTGATTCGACACGGTGTACTCTAAGAAACTCCGAGGAGACGCATCCGTACTATGTCAATTGAAGATGCAAAAGGACGACGATGGAGCATTTTGACTCGAAACCTGATAACTGGTCGGAAATTCAGGATACATTCAGCGGATCTTGTGCATCTAAATTGGGCAGCCAACTTGGCATATTGGTAACTAGTGCTTTCGAGTTTACTCATGCACACCCATAAAACTTGTTGTTTCCGAAAACATTTTCATAACGGTCTTTTCAAACGTGTTCAAAAATGCGAATACCGTCATACATACTGGCACCCAATTCTTCCGCCACTTGAGGGTTCTTGAAAACAGCAATCTTGAGACTGTCCACATTGAATTTGGTGAAAAAATTTGTGTGAATCGCACGTCCCATACCCTGACAGCAGAGGAGCAAGGTTATGCTTTTTCAAAGGAAAGGCATTATAAACTTGGCTCACCTCGATCACGACAAAATCGACATCGATGCACTCGCTCGCGAGCTCGTCAGCGGTATATCTCAAATCGAGACAAGGGGAAGCGCTGCCACTCCCAATCACCTTCAGCTTCTGCTTTTTGACAGCAGTGTCAATCAGTGGGTCTATTTCAGAGATTGTAGCAAGCAGACCATCCAGTTCGTAGCAAGTGACGTCATTTATGGAAGGACGCGTGTTGGCTGCAAGGATGACGATGGTGCCTTTAGATACAAGGTATCGCGCAAAAGGCATAATTCCTGACCGGATCAAAGTTAAAACGGAAATGGTGTCACAGAATCAAACTCACCCAACACAACGTCAGCGCCGCTATTATCAACAAAAATGACAGCTTTCTTGTAAGATGCTCCAATGTCTTTTTCCTCCTCTCCTACTCCAACAAGCTTGTCCGTAAGTGCCTCCAAATCGTCAAATTTTGCCGGATGCAACACCTTGTCCTTGGCGACTTGAAACGCAAAATCCCCGCTCCGCAACAAATCTTGGATACTCTGCGCACCCCAGTCATACATGTTACCCGCTAGAATATTGTCCGTCAAAAACGCCACCCTTTCACGCTCCGCGAGGGCATCCGCCTTGGTAATGAAAGACGGGTACTGCGCAAGGGCTACTTCGTTTTCAGCCTTCTTCACGCTCTCAAAAATGTCGTTGAAGCCCATTTCGCGGAGGCACTGTTCGCGGAGGTTCAGTAGGCTATTTAAAGTTTTAGACTTAGTTAACACTCTATTACTCGGGCATAAGGCACACAGACCTACGAATAGACAAGATCCCATACGCATTTGGCTCCTTCCGTAACCGTTGCAAATGATCCCGGTAGATTGTCTCGAAACCAGCTGCCCGCGCCGCAGCATTCTCTGTGTGACCCTGCCATTGCACCACCATCTTCACGAGATCCTTCAAGTTGGTATCAAGCAAATCAATCCAGTAATATTGCACTTTGCTGTCACTCAACGGAACACTGTCGGGCGTATATCCGAATTTGTCACGCAGGAGTGGGAAGGTAACGTGAGTGGGCAAAATATCGAGTGCTCCAACGGCACTTTGCTTTAGGCTGCCAATCTGTTGCGCGAGAGAAAAGTTTTCCGCAAAGGACAGGCGGCGTTTGGGTTTACTGCGCAAGAAGGCACCGAAGGCGCCAAGATAGCCTTCATGGCGCAGGAAGAGGGCCTTAATTTTACCTTTGGACCAAAAGTTTATTGCGTAGTTTAGCGTGTTCATGGTTCTGTAAATGCATCGTCAGTATCGAAGCGTGTTCCATAGGATTGAGCGACACTAACACAGGGTGTCCGCGAATAAAAAATCCGGAGAAGTATATGCGCTGGATTCCATGTGCTTGCGCATTCAAGTAGGCAATCTGGCCAATATTGTTGCTGACAAGGTATAGCAAGCTGCGTGATATGTCTTGTTCTTTGAACTTGCTTTTGCGTTCTCCTGCAGGCGTTTTGAAGACTTTTCCGAACGAAGAGGCGATTGTGGTGGCCTTAAGTCCGATCTTGGGGTCTGGGACCAGCGATTAGTCACTTATTCAGCTCTACTTCACAACTTACAGTCGCCTCCATAAATGTCTCCAACCAACATGTCTACATTCTTGTTGTCACCTTCTTTGGACATTTCCAGCATTTCGTCGAAACTCTTGGCGTTTGTCAGCAGGCTCAAAAGCCCCCACAGCGTTCCCCCTCCCAAACTGGTTCCAGAAATTCTTTCGTAAGTCTCAAACGAAGTCACTTTTAGAATGGAAACTCCCGATCCAATATTGACCAGAAGGTAGGGAAACAGTTCTTTAGGTGGCTCTTCATACATCAGTGGGGAAGTGTCACGTCGTTCGTCATATGTAAAGACCTCGTTTGGGATTTGTCGTACCAGAAAATTGAGCCCTTATAATTTGGGGGAGGGCGGGTGAATAGAGGGACCCCGTTGAAGAATTATCTCCTTCCTCCATATTTAACGAAATTACCTGTAATTAGACACTCCATTTCATCCTCGCGATCAACCGCAACTCCCAATCTTTCCTTCAATCGTTCATAGTACTTTACAGCACCTCCTCCTGTAGCTTTGACAATCAACTTGTCTTTTGGGAACCCCGTAGATGCAATCACTTTCTCGAGAAAATCAATGAGCTGTGTAAAGGGAACGAGGCAAGACTTGGGTCAACAAGCGTTGCGTGCGAGATCAATACGCCGAACCTGATCAATATTTTGCGTTTCAAACTTTTCGAAGTTCATTCTCCCTCCGAATTCGTCGGCTGCTTTTGTGAACCTATTTTGGGGTGAGTCATGGTTTGACGTGGCGCCGCAATGCTCACCAAACCACTTTCGCGAGAGAGCCGCCCTGCATTCCATATTAACTTCTTGATGTAACTATGAGAATAGGATTGCAAACGCACGATATCGATGGCGATCTGGGTCAGATTGTCAACCTGTTGGGGAAACAGGATATCGCTGCAGTCGATTCGTGGGCACGCATTCAGTCCTCCCGTTCACCACTGAATTAAACTCTACTCACCGTGTCTCGGCCTCGCCAAGTTCGTGGATGGATGCGCCGTTGGGGTTCAGTGACGCCATATGCTCGTTGGGTGCCTTCAGAAAATGCTTTTGTCACAAACGACTGGCACCACCCTCCTGCTCGTCCACATTTTCTCACTCTGAACGATTCCTTCTTTCTTCCAGACTTCAAATAGGATGAAACCCTCATCACTGCTTCTGTCCAAACAAGTATGGTCAGGACCTCATAGAAACTTTTACTCTGTATATTTACTGGAAATGATTAAGATAAAAATGGATTCGTTCATTTTTTGCCAAAGAGGCGGTGCATCAAGCTTCCGCTTGGTCGTATTCCAGGGACACCGCTTCGAGGAGTGGCACTGCAGCTTGTATCACTTGATGTCGCCACCGACGCTCTTGTCACTTTCACGGAAATATCTGGACTGTCTTGTTCCTCAGGCTCTTCCTCTTCTTCAGCCGGCGGTCGGTGTGCACTAGTCCACTTCATCCCCCATACATTCTCGCTACCTTCATCAGTGACACGATTGTAATCTCGTCTACCCCCACCATTTTCGTGGTGGACAAGACTAGATCGACTAGCAGACGCACTTCCCTCTGCGGAACTCAGTCGCCTCCTTGGTCGCACATAAACACTGCATCGCCCTCCACGTCCCATGTCTTGCGACTCTACTGCATCTCTATCACTTTCAGGCTCCCCGTGAGGTTCCGCTGTTTGTGTGATTCCCAAGTCAACCACGTTCCCCTCCGTGTCGGAATCCGGAGCATCCTCTCCATTCGTCCGACTCTTCTTTTTTTTCCCACGGCTCGAAGCCGTACGGATACCCACAGCGGCCAAGGCCTTAAACAGCCTGCTGCCTGGGCTGGCCGTGCTCCTTGCCGGAGAAGGATTCGAGGCACATGGGCTCGTGGCGGGTGTCGAATCCTCCGGCGGTGTAGTCTCTTTACTCTGGCTGATTCGTTTCCCTGGGGGTTTGAAAAGAACTTGTTGTTGAAGAGTGAGCGGTGTCTCCGACGGTACGGGCAGGGCAGACTGTGGCTGGTGCTCGAGTTGGAAGTGCGGATGAGATGGAACAGATTGAGGCTGATGGAGGGTTTGTGGATGAATGGCATTGTAGGCAGCATTAATTTGGCCCTGGAGTATCAAGCCGGAATGTGATTGCGTAGTTTGCAAGGAAGGCGGCGCTGCAACAAAGAGTTGCTTTTGACTCTGCTGTCTCTGCATCTGCAGAAACGAATGAAGTTGAAGCTGTTGTGGAGTAGGCGGTTGCGAGTAGGAGAAGGACATTTGGTGCTGCAGTTGAGCAACGGGGATCTGGTGCTGAGGGAACGGATGATGTATGGGCTGCTGCTGACCGAGATAATGGACATTAGGTGGCGAAGTCGTGTGCATCGAAGGTGCCGATTCAAAGCGAGGTTGCGGACGGTAAATTGGCGACGTATTGGTTGCAGGATGAAATTGTAGTGAATGCGGCGATGACAAATGAAGGTAGTTGTACTGAGGAACTTGGCATGGACTCGCCATTGCAGAGCTCAAAGGAGGTGGCGAATTTTGGAGATGCTGCTGGTGGTAGGAGCCCAAATTCATGAAAAAGCTTGGATTTATTTGCTGATTTCCTGAAGCAGGAGCGGAAGTTGGACGAAATGGTGCCTGTATCTGACTTGACTGCAGTGTTGCGAGTAGCGGCACTGATGAATGCTGAGGCATCTCATCTCTTGGAAGTGGCTGTAGCGCTGTCAGTGATTGACCCGCTGGCTCAAAATTTAACGTCTTCACAAATAACCAGATATACACATCACTTACGCCTCAATTTGTGCCGCTCAATTCTTGCCAAATAATCTGCAACCAAAAAATACAAACTCTTTATGGGATGAAGCCCACAATCAATGCTCAAAAGCCTCCGAATTTCTCTTTCACTGATTCCATAGGAAACAAGCTCACTAATTGCCGTCTTTGAAGGGGTTTCCACAATCGGGGCGCGGGGGACAATATGCGATACAATCTTTTCCGTATAACCGTAGTTGGTCCATCTTTCAGAAACAACAATGTTAAGGACTTTAGAGAATGGTAATTCAACTTACGGATGATCAATGACTTGGACCATTTTTGCACGCTTCGTTGGGTTCACTGTCAACATGATGCTAACAAGATCGTTTGCCGCTATTGACTGTCTGTTTAGCATCATATGACTCCACTTATAATATAACTCACTGTCGCTTGTTTTGATGGGTTCGTACTCCCCTTTCGCAATGAGGGCATACAGAATGGACATGTCACGCGAGTCAAAAGGCAGATTTCCTGTGATCAGAGCATACAAAATTACGCCCAAACTCCACTAAAGACGGTGTGATAGGTGAGTCTGACAGGAAATTTCTAAAGCGACAACGAACGCACAATATCCACTTCAGGTCCCGTATATGGAATACCCTTCACCATTTCAGGTGCAGCGTAGTAAGGCGAGCCACAGTATGTGTCAAGCGTGCGGTCGCGATGAAACGTGTTTCCAAACCCGAAGTCGATAATTTTGATGTTTCCCGTCTTGTCCAATAAAAGATTCTGTGAAATAATGAAGGTGAGTCAAGTCAACAATTTTTATGTAGGCGGTACCTCTGGTTTCAAATCACGATGAATGATGGAGTTCTGATATAACAGGGATACGTAAGCTAAGCGTGATAATTAAAATTGTATAAACCTGATGGCAATAATTGATGGCAGATACAACTTGGCGAAAGTAAACTCGCGCCATATTCTCGTCTTGCTGGCACTGCTGAGCAATATAATCAAACAGCTCTCCACCGCTCGCATATTCCATAACAAGAAATATCTGAGAAAAAAGAATGTAAGTTGCAATGGACGATGTCCACATCATCGAACCTGGTTATCATCCTCCAGAGTGTCCCTCACGTCCACAATATGAGGATGCTTTAACAGTTTCATCAAACGTACTTCCCGCTGCACACTATTCATTTGCTTCACGGTCTTGATTTTGCATTTTTGAATCGCCTTCACTGCGACTTTTTCCCCACTCCTGCAGTGAATTCCAAGTTTCACCTTGCCAAAAGTACCTTCGCCAATGGTGTCAGTAAGGACGTATTCTCCAACCCGTGGTCCGGTTAGTGGACTCTCTTGGGCCGTGCGGAAGAGGTGCGACGTACTGTTGCTGTGGAGAGAAGGCGGAGGATGAACCGGGGCGGGTATACTGAGGGATGGGGGCGGCAGCATGAGTTCTTCTGCAAGAGTCACTTCAGATTCTGCGTGCGTTGGTGGAGTTGCCTGTAATATTCAAAGTCAGATGAGACGCAGTTGTTTCGCACTACTTACATGACTAAAGGCCAACTCTTGCATCGGGTGAAACGAGCCACTGCTATCTGATTTTCTTGCATTACCTCGTATAAACTGTCTCAGTGAAGGTGGTGGGTTCCTTGACTCTCCTCCAACCAACTCTTGACGGGTATAACTGCTGGGTTGCGACAAACTCTGCATAACTATGCCAGACGCTTGATGTTCAAACTTTGATGAAGCTTGCAGTTGCTGGTGTAATCGAGACGCAAGGAAGCGCAGTTGAGTCTGCTGGCTTTGATACTGGTTCAAGGGGAATTGGTTCGAAGCACTTGGCTCGCCGGTCGAACAGTGCTCAGGCATTGCTGAGATAGCCGGGGAGCTTTCCGTAATATTTTGCTGAGTTGATAGTTCTGGAACAGAAGAGGATACGTTCAACAAGGGTATAGCCGTCATTTTTCACGGTGGTGATTGTAGTTTGTGAAGCGGAACGGATACGACAGCAGGAGAACCAAAGAACGAGACAAAGTATCGGCTGGAGAGGTATCTTGCGCGAGAAGGAAGGGCAAAAGGGTCTGGGTCGTGGCGTCAATGAAGGAGGGATCGTCCAGAGGGGATTCACGATTTTTCTGGGAAAGTCAGGTGGAGATGGCATCCACATCTCTCGACACAATCGCAGGCCTGAGGCGCCCACTAAGCATGACCACAAGTGCAACGGAAGGCGGCGAATGGGGAATACTCGCATCCATCGACGAGCCGGGCATCCCAAGCGTATCGCTGACACGTGCGGGTGCCCACGGCAAAACGGGTTACCTGATTGGACGGCACCCAGGTAGCTCTCCCCTCGCGAGGCCAACGGTGACCGCTGACTTGGCGAGCCAGAATGCGACATTGTGGTGAACCATAGCCAAGTATCGAAACGGCACGGATTGGTTTTGATGGTCAGTTGACTCCAACCCACTTCCTCTCCAATTGGATAACCTCAAAGGATGAAATAGGAAGCGTTGGATAATAAGAGTGGCTCAGCAGATTACGACGTGTATATTGAAGACAGTTGAGTCCAGCGCGTACCGAATGAACTTCTCCACACCTGATGCTTGGACATCCACTTCAGTGAGCGCAAACGGCATATTCGTGAACGGTGCTCGTATCGAAAAGGGAAAACGTTTTAAACTGTCGAACGGGGACGAAATCCAGCTCGCCAAGAACAAAGGCTCATCCAAGAACAAGGAAGGCGACAAATGTGAGTATCGACTTCTGCTGACGCGACTAGACTAACGTGAGATTTCATTTCAGTTTGGATATTCAAGCGACCGCAAACGAAACCAATCAGCGTTCGTTCATATTCCCCCTTTTTTCTTTCATCTCACAAAACCTCCCAATAGCCCTTTGATGAAACTTTTGAAATGACACGCGAGCTGGGGACGGGGAACTTTGCCACTGTCAAACTCGGCACTCATCGAACGTCAGGAAAACATCACGCTGTCAAGATCCTGAATAAGAAGATGTTCGAAGGAAACGCAAAAGTCTTGCAGAACCTGGAACAAGAAATCGGAATATTGATGGCTGTGTCACATCCTTGTATCATTAAGTTAGATGGTGTATTTGATATGCCGAAAACTGTCAACATTGTCATGGAATTGTAGGTAGTGGTCAGGCCTCAGATTTAAAATAACTTCTTCCTGTCCAGTGCAAAAGGCGGTGAACTATTCGACCGGATCATCACGAAGGGCAAGTTCACAGAGGACGAAACGCGCGTGATTATGATTCAACTCTTCAATGCACTCGATTACTTGCACGCACGTGAAATTGTTCACCGCGATTTGAAACCAGGTTTGTGCTTGAATTGCCTGGTTCCAGCTTGACTTGATTTATCCGTCGCTCAATTACCACACAATTCGCAGAAAACATTCTACTTGCGTCCGATAAATTGAGCGATTTCCGAATCAAAGTATCGGACTTTGGCTTGGCGAAATTGGTCCCCTCTTTCACGTCAACTCTCTGCGGAACCCCAAATTACGTTGCGCCAGAGGTTCTTTTAGGAAAAAGTAACCGTGCATATGGAAGTGCTGTAGACTTGTGGAGTTGTGGAGTGATTTTATACATATGGCGAGTATTCACTTTTGGCACCTCTCCCCGTATTACTTGGCTAACCCGCAACTCATAAGCTTGGTAGGTCAACCTCCTTTCTCGGAGGAACTGGCGCCCCCAAGTATGATGGATCAAATCAAAATGGCCAAGTTCAGTTTCCCATCACCCTGGTGGGACGGCATCTCGCGGGAGGGTAATTCTCTCATTAATATCTTCCCCGCATTATCTCATGATTCTCAAAATCAGCGAAAGACTTGATTCGCAAGCTCATCGTAGTGGATCCTTCTAAGCGCCTCACATCGAAGCAGGCCCAAGCGCACCCGTGGATTCGGGACCACGTGGAGCGGCTCAGACGCGAAGAAGCCGTTTCTCAGTTAAAGCATCAGACGTATGTGAAGTATGATACCATTCTTACCAAGCATGTTCCTGTGGATGGGCCAGACGAGACTTCGTATCATGGTGAGATCGGTAGCCATGCTGGAAAGGAGGAGGAAGATGTTGAAGGCGACGCATTTGAATCGTTTGAAGGAGAGGAGCAAGACGAGATAACTTCGACACCGAAGCTGGGTAAGAGGAGTTTTGGAGAAAGCACGCAAAGTACGCCTGCCAAAAAGGCGAAATTGGATGAAGAATAAACTGTTATGGCTGAGGATAATGAAAGAAAAAAAATTCCCATTGTTGTCGTTGAAGCCCGATGAATCTGACTGAGCGTCTGGAGCTCGACGCAATCCACGCTGTTGATATTGTGCTCTCTTATTGGGATCAAGAGTACTTTGAAAAGGCGACAGAAGAAACAGGCTTCGTACCGATTGTGCCAGAATCGTTCAATGAAGTGAAAGCGCAAACCTCACATCCGGTCCAGGTTCCTTTGGAAACGTCGGATACAACCAACGTGAACGATCACATTCAAATTGATGCAGATATCAGTTATGAAGGAGCTGAACAACAGGACGGTGAGACTCAGTACACTGATCGTGGAAGGAGAACCGACTTTACCCCAACTGGAGTCACTGAAAATGAATCTGAAGCCGAGGAAGAATCTGAAGCCAAGGAAGAATCTGAAGCCAAGGAAGAATCTGAAGCCAAGGAAGAATCTGAAGCCAAGGAGGAGTTTGAAGCCAAGGAAGATCAAGTTTTAGAGGAAACAATTGAAGAGCCAAGTGACGAGGTAGTAGGCAGCCTCGAGATGGTCGATGGCGTGGATCAAAAGGATTCCGACTCCCAGGCAGTCGATGATACTGGCACTAGTCGAGACTCTGTATCTGTGCCAAAAGCCCAACATTCTGCAGCATCACTGCTTGACCACAAATTTAAAGGTGGGAGGGGTGGCAAAGGATGGTGGAAATATCAAACACAGCACCGGGGCACTGAGCTTTCCACACGAAGAGTCCAGTTTCTGACAATTTGGAGCACTCCGACCAAAGTAGCACCAATTCCGAGAGCGAACGCAGCGGTTTGGTTCATCTATCAAAAGTTGGGGGAAGGCGAGGCTGAGGTGAGCATTCAATTGAACTGATCAATTTTACATGTGAAAATAGAAAGTCCCGAATCAGGAAGCTTTGATAACATTTCGCTTCGAACATTGTCATTTATCGCACACTATCCCAGTCCCCGCGAGCTTAAATGACCTTCCTTCCATCCTTTCCCAAGAAGCTACCTCATCTACATCTGGAATTCGTCTCTCGGCGCCATTTTTAAGGATCCCTGAAATTATAGCCTCGAGCTTGTTGATTTCAAAAGCTGTGGAGACAGGAAAACTTCTAAAAACAATTGGGACCGAACGAACCGAGAAAAGTACTGGTGATGTCCGGGTAGGAAGTGAAGAACGCGCGCGAGTGAATGGAAACGGTATTCCGTTGGAAGTCCTTCAAGAACTTGTTCGCACAGAAAATTATCCTTTACTGAACGCAAGTCAGGTGATCATGCGGAAGCATCTCACCTCAGAAGGTATCGCCAGAATTCCAGAAGAAATTGATGAGGTATTTTACAAGCTTCAATTTGAGGCATTGGAGGCAGATAAACAGAAAACCGTTGTCATTGAGGCAAGAAAGCAAGTGAGACACTCAGAGAGGTTGATGAGAGGCGAGCAGCACAACGCACAATGAATTTGTTGTTTTTTTCTTTATTTCCTCTTAAACAATGAGTTGTTCCGGCGAAGACAGGACCATTTCCAAATTTCGCAAGGCTCTGATCGTTACGCTGGAAAGCAATATTGTTCCTAGTCCACGACCAGGATATGCTTGGTTGGGTCCAAAGGGATGTATTGAGGATTCAGCGGAGGCAAGCGTGGAAGCAGCTGCCATGGCCTCCGCCACTTTGGCAGCCAACACATCAATGAAGATTCAAAAATCTGATTCTATAAACATCCCAACATCATCCGCGCTGGTGAAAGAAGGAAGCGCCGTCGCACTTTTTGGCGAACTAAAGGGAACATTTCCAATCATCATGCTGAAGTATAAAACGATTGAAAAGGACGCGTTTGTTTTCAGGTACCGTCGTACTTTCAAGAGGAAAGGAGTCTATAACGAAGGCAATACGATCGAGAGTCTTGCGAGGTCAACGACGGTCAAGGCTACTCACTTTCGTTTAAAAAGACAAATTTCCAAGTTGCGAGCTCTATCCCATGAAAATGTAACTCAGTTTATTGTAGCCGCTGTGCCGACTTCTGCGGATCATGTACAGTCCTTGATCAAAACAGACAAATCGCGATGCTTCACTGATAAGTTCTTTATTGTAATTCACGCATGCAATCGTGGCACTCTTGAAGACGCACTGTGTGCAACGCGATTCCCGCTACCCGATGTGATCAAACTTTCTCTTTGTCGAGACCTATTGACTGCTGTGAAGTTTCTACACAAACAAGGACCAGTTGGGAAGATTTCCTCTCGAACTTGCTTTGTGACAGAAGATTGGAGACTAAGAGTATATCCGGGTAACTTTGATGGATTGGGGGAGCGCCTGTTTGATACAAATTCGTTCGACTTGTATGGAATTCATGCTGCACGACTCTTTGCACCTCCTGAAGACATAGAGCATTGGCCGGTTACACACAATACAAAGCCGGGAGATGTTTACAGGTTAGTCGACTCCTCCCGTTCCATCGAAACTTACCCTGAACGATTAAGTGTCGGGCTTTTAATTAATATGATATGGAACGATGGCGTTAAACCTTTCGTTGAATATCGAAATTTGGAAGAAATCATCAAGCAATTACCGATAGACACTACCAGTGTGCTCCGGCCACCATTACCTCACAAAATCGATCCAGAATTAGCCAAGGTAATAGTAGTAACAGTCAGTGAATCCTGTTATAAAACGTTTTTTTGTCAGATTCTTCAAAACTGTTGGTTATACCACCCTGATGATAGACCCCAAATTCGAGACGTTTTAGTCTACATTAAGAAGCGATTAGAGAAATTTATTTCCAGGGAGTGCTTGAATATTGAGTTGCACCTCATGAAAACATATTCAAAAGAAGTTGGCAAATATATGTTAGCTTTGGAACGAGCGCAATCACATCTTTCAATCAATCTTGGAGAAGCGGTAACAAAGCGGCTGGCTGAAAGTGAAAGTACATTACAGGCTGTAAAGGCCGAATATCAGCATCAAATTGAAAGCTTGACACGCCAATTAAATCAAGAACAGGAACATGCAGTGTCCTCATTGATGTCAACTAAGCAGGAAGTTGAAAGACATGTTGAAGTATCGCATATGGAAGCAGATGCCATGAGGAGCCGGGTCAAAATACTGGAAAAAGATTGTGTTGCAGCCCGCCTTGCAATGCTTCCCGTGCCTATCTCTAAATTACTCCTCGACCCAGCGGCAACTTACTTCTCGCAAAACGGATATTACCCGGAGTTCGATTTGATCTACAAACCCTTGGTTTTTCGCAACGCTACAATCTTGGTAGTCTCCATAGCCGGATTCAATCGATATGTGCAGCAACTCGCGAACTACCCAAAAACCTTACTCGAGGTTTTAAAATGCTATTACTTGGCTGTGGATAACGCAATTGAGGCTTCAACTGCTCCTGATCACGAACCAACTGTTTTTTGTGTTGACCGCATCAGCGACGCCTGCATTCTGGTGTCAGGGGCCCCTGAAACAAATGATCGTGCAGTGTCTGATATCTTAAAAGTGGGTGTGAAACTCATTCAATGGGCTTCCCGATGGGACGCAACGAAATACCTGTCCAGCAGTACTGCCAGAATGCTGCTGCGAATCGGTGTCCACACTGGTCCTGTTATCGGGGGTATGAAAGTTTAGGAATGGAAGGCAAAGCTGACATTCGATTTTGTACAGGGCTAATAGGGAAGGTACCCAAGCTTCTTTTGATGGGAGAAACTGTCAACGTGGCTACCATGATAGAGACGCAATGCAGCGTTCAAGAAATGCGATTGTCGAAAGAGGCTCACACCCTTCTTGAAAAGACCAGAGACGAAGGCGAGTTTATTTTTGAACAAGTAGAGGACCTTGATTTGAAACAAGGAGGAAAGCTGGGTGTTTTCAAAGTCATAGTCGATAGAGGAAAGTAAAATCAATTCAATGTGTTGATAAACTGAATTGAGAAAGAGCAAGCGTGAAGGTGAGCAAGGTCAATTCAACAAGGCTCTGATGTGGGGCAAAGAAAGCCATTGAGGCATGAAAGGATCCATTCCATTTTCCAATGGAGTTGATGCAGGCTCCATGAAGTCTGCGACATTTTCTGAATCCAGTGAGAGAATATCTCCAGATCCATCGTCATTGGATTCATGTGAGCTCACAGCTGACAAGAGTTGGGGCGGTAAAGGCGAGTCAAAATCTGCCGCGTAATACAAAGAAAGAAGCTTCTTGATCTGAGTTGGATTGAGGAGGAAACACCTTTGGACAGGCTTCAGTTTATAGTCGTAAGAGAATGAAGTGACAACTCACTCTTTGAAAACAATGTCGGCATCTTTCGGTGGTGATTTCATGAGAATCAGTAGCTTGGAGGCTTGAAGGAAGGGCTGAAGGTGAGCGGTGGCTTGCGGAATGTTCTGAGTCTGACACCACTCGTCCAGACGCTGAGCATTGTGCTGAAGCTGCATTCCTCGCTTCCATGTGCAGAAATTCTTGCGAACGAGCAAGTGGTTGAATGCGGACACACCAATCACTCGCACTAACTCGGAAAGAATTTGAGAGGAAATGAACTCGTTCATGTAGTAGCATCGCAGCGTTTTCGAGAGTTTGGTCAAAAAGTTGAGGAGCTGCTCTATCTTGAACTGTGTGCCGCCAGGAGTTTTGCCCATTTTCGACCAAGAGGCACCGACTTGCTTACTGGAAAATTGTTGATCGTTACACAAACGCCAAAACTGTCAAAACCGTATATGAACTAACTTCATGTAAGCAGGAAGCGATTGGTTTTCCACAACAGCAGGAATGATCATGTTTGACAGGCGACGTTTTAACACCTTGATCCAACCGGAATAAATATCTGTCATGATGGTGCTCAAATCACGCTGCACTTTCTTAAGCAAGAGTTCAGTTTCTGAGCCCTCGAATTCAGTCCGGTATCGCGCTTCCATCTGTGTATGCAGAAACTTTGAAATACAGCTCAGCTCAAAGCAGTTGGAAAGCCAGAAGGCTGAAACGTAATCGTCTTCAAAGCGCTTCGTCAGTAACTGAATGGCTGCGATGATAAAGAAAAGTTTAAATGAGAGCTTAAGCGGCACCATAGAAGGCGATCCTATACCTGTGGTTATGTTCGACATAATGACTTGCGTCCTTGTTCCCAGATTGAAAAGAAGGAGTTGCTTCATAGACAGTCCAATCAAGTGAGCTGGGAAGAAGATTTCACCGCGCGTGGCAACCGTTTGGGTACTTGGAAGTGGAATCCGAAGGTTCGTGATGAGGGAATCAATGACCTCCTCCTCTAATGCTTTATCGTCGAATGATGCCGCTGGATTCTGTATTGGAAGCAGGCAAATCGTTAATTTATTAACGGTCTATATATGATCTAAAAACAGGGAGA
Source organism: Chytriomyces sp. MP71 (assembly GCA_025201725.1). NCBI lineage: Eukaryota > Fungi > Chytridiomycota > Chytridiomycetes > Chytridiales > Chytriomycetaceae > Chytriomyces > Chytriomyces sp. MP71. The sequence goes on from MU614632.1 coordinate 36,192, forward strand.
TAAAACGAAACAGGGACAACTAAGGAACAAATTCCAAGTCGGATATCCTAGAAAACCCACGCTCCCGCCCCAGATTCAAATTTGGCTAAAGACCAAGTTATCCAACGTCCGTAGTGCAAGAATGCAAAGGAGCCCAGCGAGGGATGCAATCAAATAGGGCAGATCAACAGTGTTCACGGATTTGGATTTGTCTTTCCTCACCAAGTATTCAATTGCCTCCATTGGCGCGTTGCTTACATCAGGGACCTTGACAGACATGGCTTTAATTTCAGTCGGTAGGACTCCAGCCTTCCGGTCGTAGTCAACTGGCTGCGAACGCTCTGCCAGCTTCATGACTTGCTCCTTCAGCAAAGAGTTTTCCCGCCTTAATTGCGCAACCATTGCCATATCTTCGCTACTGACAGAGGCTACTTTGGCAGGAACAGGCGCTTTATGAAGAAACTCGTCCTTCAGCTTGCGGATTTCGTCCTTCGACTTGCCAAGTTCCGTCGTCAAGTGCGCAATCTGCGCATCTCGCTTGACCACTTCACTTGTCAAGCGATCCACGTCTTTAACTATGTTGTCCTTAGCCTCGGTAACGATCTTCAATTCGGCCTTGAGCTCAGCTGTGTTTCCTTCAAGTTGCCCAACCGCATTCTTAGACGTACTCTCCACACGACTGAATTTTTCTTTCCAAGACACAAGCTGACTTTCCAAATTCTGCACTTTATCCGCCAACGACTTGTTCTCTACCACATGCGCTTTTACACTCTGCGACAGCTCAACAACTTTGTTCTCCAGCGTGTAGTTAAGCGCCTTCAACTTGCCCACGGATTTCGCCTCCACTTTCAACTGCCTCAGCACCGCAACAGCCTGCGCTCTCCGCACACAGCTCTGCAGAAGGATGACCTGTTGCTGAGACTTAAGGTAAGCGTTCCGAGTCTGGTAGCCACGGAATGCCGCCTGAATCTTGACAGCGGCACGCTCTCGGCGTAAGATTTGATACGTGCGGACGGCAATGCGCATACGGTACGTGCTTTGGATAATAATGATGGCCGCCCTCTTTTGTTGCAAGAGCTTCACGGCCAGGTACCGCCGGATAGCGCTCTGCAGCTTCGTGGCAGCGCGATCGGCACGCTCCTTCTTATACTTTGTGCGTGCGCTATATCCGCGAAATGCTGCGACGACAGAGTTTCAGAAATGGAAAAATCTCAACCAAGCTCGCTCACCTGTCTGAATTGCAATCGCTGCCTCCACCATGCGCACATACTTAGCCCGATAAATGAACATACGAATGTTCTTTTGAATCATCACAACGCAATATCTCAGCTTCTCGCTTCGCTTCTTCTCCAAAAATGCAAGCTGCCCCGCCCGGAAAAAGATTTTGCTCAACCCAACCTGGTACAGATCCACTTCCCGGATGGCGCCCTCTGCGATCCGGGCTGTGAGAAGCTTCGGGTCTGCGGTCCACTGCATGCTAGGGACCAGAATATAGTAGCGGTCCGCAAACTCCTGGAAGGTCCACCGCGACGGGTAGCCTGCGCAGCTGATACGGATCGTCTCCAAAACTCCGCATGCGCGCAACTGAGATAGAACAAGCTGCGCTTCGAAGCCAAAGGGCGTTTTGGAGTGGTTGGGCTTGATGCAACGGATATAGTGCACCTGCGTGGTGCGCAGCGTGGCCATGAGATTCACGAGACTGTTTTTGAAGATGGAGCCGAGTGTGGGTTTGCGCACTTGCAGCATGGACATACGCTTTGATGCCGAGCTCTCTGCCTGATTATTGTCGGTTGTGTCAGGTGACACAACCAAGACGATGGCATCAAACTTACTTCTTGCGGCGCCGAAGTGACTCCATCCTCAATCACCAAGATCTCCTTGAAGAACGTAAATGTGCTCGAATTCAACGAAGCGAGCTGTTCGTCTGTCACGGTGTCCTTGTTCTTCTCAATGAACCCATCCACATCATAAGTTACGTCCAGCGCATAGTGTTTAACCGTGAACGCACTCTGCCCAAACCGAGGCTTGGCAAAGAACTTGTGTTTACCGTCAAAGCGCTGATAGAGCTTAGTAATGAGGCTTCCGTCACTACCTGAGGGGAGGCGTGATTCTTCGTCTAGGAGGTCGAGAACACCCAGTTTTCCCTCAATCAAATCAATGCAGGGCTGGTTGTCATTGAAATCAATAAACGACCATTGGATCTTTTCGGCAACGTATTCTTCCTGCTCAAGTTTGAAAACGTGCTGGTTGAATTCTTGTTGAAGCTTTTCGTTGGCGTAGTTCTATATCAAGGGACGAGAGTGAGAACATGATGCGGAGGTAAATCAAACAGACAGTCTCACAATACAAAATTGTTCAAACGAGTTTTTCTTGAAGTGCTCAAATCCATAGATGTCCAGCACGCCAATGAACGACAAGTCCTCTCCTCGCAGCTCCTCCCGCCACAGATTCCGGTTGATCACCTTCACCAACCAATCAAAGAGCATCGTGTAGATAAACTTGGCAATACTGTCACGTCCAACCGTTGCCTGGTGTCCGTTGATCGTGCTCGTAATCTTTTCGCTACGAGTCGTGATTTGCTTCTTGATGATCCATTTTTTAAAGTCGGATGTGGAGATTTGGAGGAGGGTCGAGGCTTGCTTCAGGGCTGCATCAGAGTCGTCAATTTGAGCTTCGTCACTGCGAGAGTTGGTTATTTTGATGTTTCCAATGTGGAGCAAAGCAGCACAGATTTTGAAGATATTCCTGTAGCAAAGATGGTGAGGGGGGTATTCTAGAGGACACATCTAAGGCCAAGGAAGATTCCAACCATTGCGCGGAAACAGAGATCCCAATTGTGGACAGAGCTTGCTGGGTAACGGCGAATTCGGCGGCATCATCAAACCCGTGAATGACGCCGGATCCTCCCTGGTTCAAGTAATGAAACTCATTCCACTTCCCTAGACCCAGCTCTTTCCTCTCCGCTGCAGGAACAGCGGCACAGAGTTGGTAAAAAATGTGGTAGTTTCGCTCTGGGTCGTAAATATAGCCCGTCAACGCCAAGCAACAACGCAGCAGCAGAACAGGTCACCTGTGGCGGGCTGGAAGATCAAGCGGGACCGCTCGAGCAAGTAAGTCCGGATCTTGGCTCCGACTATGTTGACGCTTTTGTTGGGTCCGGAGGGCTTGCTAAAGAGAATCTCTATATATTTTCCGAAACGCGAACTGTTGTCGTTTCGCGTTGTTTTGGAGTTTCCAAACGACTGACAATGATGCGTTGTCAGCAAAAAGCCGACGAGAGGTGTCTTACGACGTAATCACGCACCTCCATAATTGGGTTCGTGGAAAGTACGGCCTCTTCAATCTCGCTTATCCCTGATCCACCTGCGTTGTCGGATGCCCGCGACTCGAGGTTGTCGACTGTCGCAAAGTAACGCATGATGTATTTGGCGCTCTGCGTTTTCCCTGCTCCAGATTCGCCCGAAACGATAATGGATTGGTTTTTCTTTTCGCGAATCATCGTGCGGTAGGCTTCTTCAGCAACGGCAAACTATCGAAATCGATGTGTTTGAGTTGGTGCGGGCCAAAAAATAGTCGGGAAATGTGCACAGCGTACCAAATGGGGCTCCAGCTCTCCACGCCGTTTCCCAGAATATTCGCTGCATATAAATAAATAAGTGTCCTGTACGGAGAAAAGTCTGTGTAACCGAGACACACCGCATGATATCACTTGAGTAAAGGGCCAGCCTCTGAAACGGATTCATGGCAATTAGCACGATTCCAGAATACGTGTAAATCTGCTCCTGTAGATAGCGCAACTTGATGTTGTGCAACACTTCGGGTCTGCCCAAGGAAGATTGGATCAGAAACTATCCAGGCTAATCGTCTGGCTTTCCAGGTCTTAACAATCACATACTCATGAAGATAGGATAGATTCGAGAGGTCGTCAATACCCTCGAGCATGGGTGGGTTCTTAAGCGGTGGCAGCGACGCAAACTTGTCTGCCACGAGCTTGCTCATTTGGGCCTCAAACAAAATGCGCTAAGCCATCGCGAGTTAGTTCCGCTAGCAAAGTATGGATAGTTATTAAAGCCTATATAGGATCACCTTTCCGTTCTGAGTCTCGAACGCAATTGTGACGGCCTCATCGCCAACACTGCGCTCGACCACCGAGGCCACGATCCATCCATCGCTGTCGTCGGTAAACCAAGCTTTGGTGCCCTGAAGCAGCGAAAGCGGTGAGCATCATTAATGGGCTTCGAAGCGGGTGCCCCTCTCCTTTCTTCCTCGTCCCTCCTCTCTTCACCCCTTCTCGCACTCGCACATCGCTTGTCCAACCATCCAGCCCCGCCCCTGTCACCTCACCCATCCCCCTCCCCAGTGAGTCCACCCACCTTGACATACGGCGTGAGTGCGTCAGCCGCCATAACCAAATGGCCAAAGACACAATTTTTGTCTTCACTCTCTCCTGTTGCCAACCAAACACACCCACAGAGGCCCCATGTGCGCTTGTGTGTCATCGCTATGCCTCCATTATGGATGCAAAATTGTTCGTGATGCTTACACCTCGGTCCATGGTCGCGCCGTATCCGCGGCTAAAAGTTCCTGACAAGTGGATACAGTCATTGTATTCGGTCTACATCATCCATTCCTTTTGCGCAGTTGACAACATCTCGTTGAATTGAGACACTGACATCAGACTGATCGATGCTCGGCCATTTCCCAACTAATTAAGCCGTCGGAAATGAAAAATCGCCCAGGTGCTGGCTTGCATATCAGGCGTCGGAGTGACCAGGAAACCAAAAACTCAACTGAAACAATTTATGTTTTGAAAGCTGTCGATGCTGGCGATCCTTCACAGGTGAACGAAGCCTGAAAAGGCGTAAAGCGGAGTACGGAATTGAGGACCTTAGGTTGTTGAGAATGAACACCATCTCCCTTTTTGATTAAAAAAGCTTGACTAAAAATTCGATCGAAGGCACATCTCCTTTATTTTTCTGCTTAGAAAACCGCTCAGCCCAGTTATGGTCAAGGTGGTTCTGGCATCTGCGCTCGCCGCGGTCGCACATGCGGCCAGTACCACAGTCTTCTTTGCCGACAGTAACTGCAACACGGTTGTGCGTGCGACGACGAACGGCGATCAGGGCAATGGGCGCACTGGGTGCGTGAAGGACCCAACGGGAAATTTGAACTTGTATGTCACGACACTCTGGAGCTCCGACGGCTACCACATGATGGATCTTGCCCTCGCCAACAAGGCAACCAATGTGCAGATTGCTCAGGAGCTCACGTACAATAATGTGGCAAACCAAAACTGTGACCAGAATGACCAGCAGGGTTACTACTACACGTTTACCATTCCAGGACAATGCGTTTCTAAAGAGCAGGGCTCGAACAATCCTGGAGGAAAGAACTATATGTGGGACATCACCACGACGCCAGGCACTTTGAGATTCAACCAGTACGACAACATTGACTGCTCTGGTCCCATAGACGGCGATCACCTCTTGCCCGACGACGGCAGCTGCTTCAACGCCAAGGACTTTAATGGACTGACTGCAGGTGACTCGTACCGACAAATTCGCATTGTCAATGCGGGAACCCCTTCCGGATCTGCCAACCTGGGCGACATCTGCTTCAGCACAGCCGATTGCAAGGCTTCTGCAAACGCGATTGTGAGTTGTGACACCGGAAGCAACCTGTGCGCGGTGACGTCGTGTAATAAGGGATACTCCCTCAGCGCAGACGGCAAATCTTGCCAGGTTGGTGCCTTTTTTTTATGATTATTCGGATGGAATGGCAAGTCTGACTCCTTCCATCATCAGGGTCCGAACGGCCTCGGAGCTGCTTGTGCAAGTGATATCAACTGCGCCGATGGTTCCATGATCACACTTCCCGGTTTCGGATCCGGAACCTCTTGCCAGAGTAACGTTTGCCTCCTCACCGGATGCTCGAACGGATACTTCCTCAGCGCCGATAAGAAATCTTGCCTCGTAAGTGAACTTGTATTGTGTCTTATGACTGTGGTATTGATTCGGTTTACCTGAAAGGCTCCCGTCGGCTCCAGCTGCCAGAACACCGCCTGCTACAATGACGCCGCCTACCTCTCTGGCCTCCAGGCGTCCGGAGCTCAATGTTCCGGATCCCAGAAGTGCGTTATTACCGCTTGCACAAATGGACTCTCCTTAAGTGCCGATCAGACTCAATGCTTGGTGAATCGAATCTTTGAAGTGAGGTTTTTGAAAGTGATTGTTAAACATTTGAGGCAGGTCAATATTGGTCAAAAATGTACCAACAACTGCAACGCTGAAGCTGCGTACCTCAACTCCTATAATGCTCTGAAAGTTCAATGCTCTGGAATTTGCCTCATTTCTCAATGCGCTGCCAACTACACAGGTTCATCCGATGAAGAGTCGTGCCTTGTTAGTATTTGTTGTTTTCTACATGCTTAGCTGACGTTCACCTTGTTCACCGTTCAGGCCAATCTTGGAGCCACCTGCACCACCAAGTCCCCTTGCAGCACTTTCTCGCTCCAGAATTACAATGCCACCTCTGTCGCGTGCACGGCCGGCACTTGTCAACTCAACGGCTGCGCGACTGGTTTCACTCTGGACGTTTCATCCGGGACACCCGCTTGCTTGGTACGGCAAATACCTTTCATTTGAAACAATTTATTTACATCCCAGGCAGGCCAACGTGGGAACTGCCTGCTCGTCAAGCGAACAATGCCTCAGATCCCCGACTTACCTGTCCTCCCTGAACGCGAACTTAACCTCTTGCGCTGCAGGAGTTTGCGGTGTCAGCGTCTGCGCCACCGGTTTCAACCTTGTGAACGGAACGTGCTTGGTGAGATTCTGCATCTTAAATTTGGCGATGAAGTGTTAACACGCTTATAGGCTCAGGACGGAACTAAGTGCACCACCAGCGCAGACTGCGACAACAACGCCGGATATCTCTCTAATCTGAATGCCCTTGCCGAGACCTGTGTCAGCGGTACTTGCGCTATCACCTCCTGCGCCACCAACTTTGGACTCTCCGGTAAATCTTGCTTGGTGAGATAACCTGTCAATTTTTCTCGAATTTGTAAGACTGATCACACGTCCTGAAACCAGGCTTATGTGAACGGAACTTGCGCAACCACGTCCAACTGCTTCAACAATGCCACGTATCTCAGCACTCTCCACGCGGCTGCCAACACGTGCGCTGCCGGAAATTGCGCCATCTCCAGCTGCGAGAGCGACTTTGGTCTCGCCTCTGGATCCTGCTTGGTGAGTTCTTCGACGTCTTGGATCGAAAAGTCCATATTCTGATAAACGTTTCTTTGACAGGCATTTGTGAACGGAACGTGCTCTTCTGACGCGAATTGCTACAACGTCGCCAACTCCACCTACCTGACTACTCTCAACGCTGCGGCTAATACGTGCCAAAACGGACTCTGCGCGATTACCGGTTGTGCGGCCAGTTTCGGTCTGTCGGGGGGCTCTTGCTTGGTGAGTCGCCATGTTAGCTTCCAAGCTCGAATACCATATCTAACCGCTTCAATGGTATCCAGGCGAACGTGGGCACCAAGTGTGTTGCAAACACAGATTGTCTCAACACGACCCCATACTTGGCTCTATTCAACGCGGGTCCTGTCGGTAACACTTGCGTCGCCAACGTGTGCAAGATTACCGTTTGCGCTGCGGGATACAGTGTCGGACCCGCTGGCTGTGTTGTTTCCACCACCACGACCACCACCACGACCACGACCACTACCACCACTACCACGGTTAGAATCTTTGATTTGGAAAAGGAACGTTTTAATCTTTTATGTTCGTAGACCACCACCACCACCAGCCCAAGCCCCAAGCCAGTCATCATTGGTGACTACGAAGCTACTTTCACCCTTGGACAGATTACGAATGGACAGGGCTCCGTTGCCGGAAGCTTTCAGGACGGTTGCATTAACTCTTTCACGTTTGACGTCAACCGTGTCGTTGCCTTCTCCAACGTGGCTGCCTGCGGTCCCGCCGACGCCAAAACCAGATTTGCTCGCTACTTCACTGCCGGAGGCTTTAACGCTAGCTTTATTTTCACTGCCTCTGAAACCGGCTACTTCTCGGTGAGCTATGCTAGCGTGAATGGCAGACGCCAACAGGCTCCGGTTCCCACCGTCTGGACCTTTGGTTTCACCGGAAGGCCAACCCCCCCTCCGACTACCACGACAACGACGACCACCACCACCACCTCCGCTGCCCCAAACCAATTTACCTTGGCCCAAATTGCCATCGGAAAAGCCACCCCAATCCTGTCCCTCGACAAAGTTGCTGCCGCGAACTGCATCGGCAAGTTCCACCTCAACACCAACTTTTCCAGCCCCGATGTTTTGCACCCGACCTTCCAGGGCTACAACGCCTCTGTCTGCGGAGACAGCCCGGACGTCGCTTCGATCTTCGGCCACTTCTTCGACCTCACGGACAAGCATCTTGTTCTCACTTACAACTTCACGGACGCCGCCAAGAGCAACTACACGATCTCCATTAACACGGTCAACCAGGGGGTACGCAGAGACACTGTCCAGTCTGACAGGGGCAACTGGCAGTTCGTCTATGGGGGTATTGCCCCGGTTATCGTGCCAACCACCTCTGCGGTTGTCGTGCCGGTCACGACCACAGAGCCTGTCCAGATTCCCGTAGTGACTACTACGGAGCCTGTCCAGATTCCAGTTGTCACCACTACGGAGCCTGTCCAGATTCCAGTTGTCACCACTACGGCTCCCGTCAAGATTCCAGTCGTGACTACGGCCGCCCCTGCCCCCATCGTGCCGTCTCCTCAGCCAACGGCCAAGTCTAACTTGTACCGTGCAAGCGCCAAGGAGACCTTCACGGCCATGAGTGGGCTCTCCGTCGTCCTGTTGTTTGTCCTTGCTTAAGTAAGACTCGCTCCTGGTTCTTTTGTCTCCAATTCCTTTTTTATCTCATTTCGGCGCGTAAATTCCCTTTATCATGTCTAGATGCAATGAATAGATAGTTTGATGAGGGAGAACATATTTGATGGCAGCTGTGGGCACGCAGAATTCCGCAGAAAAGGCTGCCATATGCTTCAGTTTATTGGAATTATTGGTTAAATAGCGGTGTTTGCAATTTCACAACTCCACTACCTCCTTCCGCTTTGCCCTCCGCAGAATGGCCCACTCAAGTGCCACAGAGCTCACACTCGTGACCCCACTCGCAAAACTCAGCATACTCAACCCGCTCCACGAACCTGTAGGAATCCACACACCCATCGCACCTAGTGAAGCTGCTAACATGAGCATCGTGCGCGCCCTCCGGCGCGGACTCACGTTCTCCGCACGTCGCTCAATGCGCAGCGTGGGGCCCAGCTTGCGCTCCTTCTTTGAGCGGAACAGAGCGTCACCGGGGTGTTCCTGATGCAAGAGACGCAGGGCGCCAAGGCAAAAGTAAATCACGGCAAGAGAGGCGAAGAAGATGCCCGACGCGTCGTTCCGTAGCGTGACGGAGCTCGGTATGTTGCCATCTTTGCTGAATTCGACTTGAATGAGGACGCTTAGGATGGTGCCGAGGGCAATCACGGCGAGCACGAGGGGAATGTGGAAGACTATGTACAAGGTGTGAGGTTGATGCTACGCGGTGACCAGGACTACTTACAGCGCCAGAGCAGACCAGTATACCAAGACCGTGCAAGAGCGTGTTTGTAGTGATCGTGTCCCTCTGCTCGAAAGTACAATTGATTGAGATTCCACGCTACCAGCAGAGCCTGCAACATAAAGCCGATTCCACTTCCAAGCCAACTCAGCTGCGCATCGTACAGGAAGCTGGCAGCCACGGTACCGATCGCAATAACAAACAAGTTTCCTTGTCGCTCAATCTCGTGCTCGTAATCTGGTGTGGCTCGTCAATCAGACTTGATATAAACAAAGGAGGAATTAGACTCTCAACTGTTCGCGATGCGGAACTTGTTCTTATCCGAAGTGCGAATCGATTCCAACGCGGCGTCGAGTAAATTTGAATAAGTTCTCCCAGTGAAGAACAGTGCCAAGGAAATAAAAATGGGAGCGGCATAGTTTGCCATGATCGCGGAGACCCAGAGAGCTATTCGAACGGTATCGCGACTCCGCGTTCCATTGACTGGATAAAAGCAAAGGACAACATAGGGTACGAAAGAAATGAGGCGTGAGGCCATTTCGGATGAACTCGCGGATTTGAATTTGGGATGGAAGCAATACACAATTACTGCTTTAGATGCTAGCAATAACAACTGAGATCCCAAATATGAGGCAATGAATACGATGGATGTGTTCAGGCTGGGATCTGGGTTGAAGCAGTTTCGGACCGTGTTACCCATCACAGCGACGCATCCGCACAAAACAAAGCAGAGGCACTTGTGATACAGATCTTCGTGATAGAAAACGTTGTTATACTGTGTAAATCGCTGCCAATGCGAGAGGCAAGTCAAGGAGATGAGGGAGAATTGTGCAACAGAAAGCCAAGTTTGGTCCAAGAGGATCAAGTAGCTCGCTTTTGCAAATAAGCCGATATAAACGAGGTCTGCAAATGTCTCCATCCATGAAGCTCGGAGATCTGAGTCGCTGCGATGTAAAACTCGGCCCTCAAAGTATTGTCGAATCTTAGGGCGTCTGAATAGGCGATCTTTGTTTGGAATATTATGGTTTCGCACGATGTGGATATCACTATAGCCGATAGTCATCATTGGTCGTCTGGCTGGTCGCGAACCTGCCTCCGCATCCCCGGATGCGTCGTCCAGCGTAAATTCCGATTCCGAATCAATGATTTCGGCAGTGAACTCCATCTCGTGGGTTGCAGCCTGCTGCTCGTTCTTGGCATCGTGGCTGTCACGATCCGACCACTCAGCCGAAGCCTGCGCCCGCTTCAGAAACTCGAGCTCGTCTGATCGCTGGCGTAGCTCTATTTCAACCAGTTGTGCAAGCTTGTCGCGCTTGATCTGCGTGCCTCCGTTGACGACGAGCGTCTCTTGATCGCTGGCGTTCACCCGCTCCAGCCTCGCCTCAAGCTCAGCAATGCGCTCGGCAAGAAGCTGTTGGTGCTCGACAGTGCCAAGACCAACCACGTGTGTTAGGCCTCCATCGAACGAAGAAAGGTACTTGTCCGAGGCCGGCTCGCACTAGTCACGGCCACCTTTAGTCACTCCGGGCTGGCTTCATCCAAATCTCACCTCTTGCACCACCTTGACCCAGCCTCCACGCAGGCGAAACAGTGTCGAGATGTCCTGCTGCCCATTCTCCATCCTTCTGAGTGATTCAAATGAAGCGGAGTCTGAGTGATTCAAATGAAGCGGAGAGAGCGCGACACCTCAGCCAACTGGCTGAACCCCACAAGCACGGGGACACAACTACCAACATATCAGTTAAGCTTTCCATTACTGTTTATCCCGATACTTATCCCGATATTGTATGCTAGTTTAACGAGGAATTTCCAAGCATACTACAATTTTTATAGCTTGTATTGATCACAAACTGTTTAATAAAAAAACATCTTTTAGCATGCGGCAAAGAAAGGACCCGCAGCGGATTCTGATCAAAATAAAAACGAGAGAGAAGGCACCATGTCAGACCTCTTCTTCCAAAGTCACATCAAGCCGGAGCGAAACCACCTACAGGCTTCGGTTCGGAAACCTTATGGAAACGAAGCAAATCAACACTTTTCCTTGTTTGAAGTTGAACTCTCCATGTGGCCAGCACATCTCCTTCAATTTTGCAAGCGCTGATACTAGTTCAAAAGAATATCCCTCCACTTCAATAATTGCGTTTTACTATTCTGATATGCCTCATTATCAACATGTCCGGAAATACGTGGTACAAAAAAGGAAATTCGCTGTGAACTCACCGACTTTGATTAAATCTCGTGAGAAAAGGTGCAGAGTAAATTGCTTCCAAACATTTCTAGATTGGTGGTCATTCCATTCTCGTCGCCACTGCCTACGCGCAGAGTAGGACCTCAGCATACTCCATGGCTGTGCCCATTCGCCCGTCCTAAACCTAATTCGGTTGTTCCATTGCTGGAGTGGTGAAGAGCGCGGCGGTGATGGGCACGTTTTGGGGGCCGTGTTTGTTTGAGTTCTTCTTCGTTTAGTTTGCATTTGGTGTATTTCCTTGACTTTTGATGCCCTTTTTTTTGTGGTGTGCCACGTTGAAATGAACTGGAAGGAAACGAACGGAGTCCCGCATTAAAAATGAGAACAGCTAGGTGAAGCAAAAAATAAGAGATAAAAGACACGCCAGGCAAGTCACGGCTCAACAATCACCCTGCACTCCGCACCAATCAAACCATCCCTCCTCAAGCCTTCCACAATCGGCCGCAACGTCAACTGGCCCAGCGTGTCCGCCGCTGCATCGTTACCTCTTGAAGGCGCCGAGCAGCCACTTCCACCACTACCAAAGGAAGACCCTTGCTGCCGATACTTGCCCGCATCAAACAGGTGACTCTGCGCCTCACACCCCACCCTCAACAACCGCAAAGACGCACCACGGCCCTCGTAGCCCCATTCTCCACCTCCTTCAATCGGACTTTCGTCGCCCCCGTCCCATCCCACCGCTTCCGCCCCTCCCTCCATCGGGTAGCACGCAAAGCAGCCCACAACGAGCCTCAGAAAGAGCGCAGCGTCTTCCGCGTACATGGCGTCGATCCTGCGCAGCGTGAGGCTTTGTAGAGCGAACCGCGCGCGCCGTTCTCGTAGAACCTCGAGGCCCCTGTGCGCATTAAAGACCTGGGCCGCGCGGTCGACGGTAAGAGTGCGCAGCGGCGCGGCGCACGCGAGGAGCGCGGGGAAGGAGAGCATGGGAAGGGCGGGGCAGGTCAGGCTCGTGAGGTTTTTGAACGTGATGAGAAGGTTTGGGAAGGCCATGTGGCTATGTGAGAGGGGCAGGGCTGTGAGGTGGGTGAGTGTGGGGGTGAGACGGGTGAGGATGTCGCGTGCGGGGTTGCTGAGGAACGGGGTTGTGCAGTCGGTCAGATCGAGGTGTGTGAGCGTTGGCGTGATGAAGCGGTGAATGTGTAAAGGACAGAGGAGGGAGCCGGAGAGGCGGAGGGAGGTGACGTGAGGGAAGGGGCTTGCCGGTGGCGGATGGACAGGAAAATCTTGCTCCCCGTTTTCGTGATCGACGTGGCTCTGGACGGCATCGCAGAACGTGCAAAACACGCTGATGTGCAGTCTCGCCATCTTGACGCCGAAATGCGCCAGCTCAGCGTGCGCCGGAACCCGTGTTGGATCGAGCCAAATCCTCGCAAAAAGCGGCGAAAAGACACCGTCGCCGTCGCAGAGAAGCGCGCGCCATCGCTTGCAAACACCGAGCGCACACCGCACGAGCGTGTCCGCGTCCACGAGCAAAAGCACCTGGAACACAACTTCCGGCGGAAGAACAAGCATCACTGGATCCACTGAAACCGCAACAGCTGACTCTGAATCGGAGACAACTTCCATCGGCGACATGCTGGCTGTTCCAGGTGTCGGGTGGGGACGAAGCGGTTGAGGTCACGGAAGTGAAATGAAATAGTTCGGAACGACAAAAAGTTTGCGAAAATGAAGCAACGATGGCGTCCGTCAACACCCCCTATTTATACTGCACGCGTACGGTGACGGTATGGAGGACTTAGTTTAATAAAATAGGTTTAAGAGCAAAAACTGGCAGATAACGCAAGCAACCAACCAACGCGACAGCGCCTGACAAGAGAGCTAACAAAAAAAGCATATGAAAAAAAGAATAAGTTAGAAGACACACGCAGAAACCAATGTTCAAGGGCCTGTCGCATTCTCAATCTGCAGAAACCCCAAGTGTTGGTTAGACAGACCTCAGCGTCATTTTTCGAACAACAAACTCGACTGATACAAACCTGCAACAACAAATCGTCGCAAATCTTGGTCAACTCGGCGTTCTCCGCTGTCTTGCTCTCCACTGATTTCTCCAAGCTCGCGACATGCAACTCGGCTCGGCTCACTTTGATCCGCAGCGCCGCAATCTCCTTCTCCAATCCCGCACGCACCCGCGCAATCTCTACATTGGCACTACGAAAATACAAACAAACCAAAGGTATCAGTCACAGCTGTCATGTACCACAAAAAAAGGACAACGAACAAACCTCTCCAACTTATCCTCCGCATGCGCCTTCAGCATCTCATACCGCTCGCCGGCTTCCTGCACAGCACCCAATGCCGCATCTCGCTCCGCAGACACTTTCTCACGCGCTTCCCGCTCGTCTTCCAAATCCAGACGCAGGGCCCGATGCCGCGCATGCAGCTCCTCGAGCTCCTTGGCTTTCGCGTCGCGCTCTTGCGACGTCTTGTCCAACAGACCGCGTAGAGCAGTGACGTCTTGCCGCGCGCGCGCGTCGTCCTGTTCTTTCTTGGCTGTGTTGCCCAAGGCCCGCGCGAGTAAGTGCTCCCCGTATGCACAACAACACGTACTCACCAATCATCTCCCTCATGAAACCTTCCCACTCCTTGAGCGTGGCCTGGATGCGCCGCGTGCCCTCGACGGCCTCCGCACGTTTTCGCTCCAGTTCGGCCACCTCCACCTGCGCGAGTTCAAACTCCTTCTCAAACTTTTCCCCCATTTTGTGTTAGCCAAGATTCGCTCCTCACCCTCAACATGGGAATAAAAAATTTCACCTGTAAGCGCATGTCCCGCTTGATTGCCTGCACATCCCGCTCCGAATAGCGCGGTACACTCCCCGGCGTGCTGAAAACACTGTGCAACTCCACCATGGCCGCGCTTGGTGCCGCAGGACCTCCGCGATACACACCCACCTGCCCCCCCTGCGGACTCATCCACCCACCTCCCATACCGACACCCCTCGGAGAAGATATTCCGCGAAGACCTCCGTTCACGGGACTCTGCAGCGACACGAGCACCTCTTCCCCTCCGCTCTGTTGCTGCTGTTGAAACTGCTGCTGCGGAACCAAAATGGGCGCGTAACGCGGCGCTGCAGCCCCGAATACAGTCGGCATACCCACCCTGCTTGCCCCACCAAGGCTCCCTTCGCTCGCCCTCCGCGCCAAGGGAGAGCCTCTACCTTTCCGGAGGGGACTCACGACCAGCGCTTCATCCAGCCGAAACCGCGGACTCGCGCCCACAACCTGGACACTGATGGGGCTATCGGGCAGGGGAACGCCACTGGCCAGCATCTCTAAGGCCGCAATATCGCTCTCGAGGAGGTCTGTGCTCACATCCGGTAGCGCCACGAGGGCGTCTGGAGCCAGCGTGTCCAAAGTGCCCGTTTTGGACATAGTCATGTAGGCGTGCAGGGGTGTAAGTGCGTGTGGGCTCACGTGGCTACTGGCGGGCCAGGATGAACGCGTGGGTGCCCTGGGAGCCTGCTCAGTGGGCGGTTGCTGGGATGATTTTTGAGTGTATTGCGCGGGTTGTGATGATTGTGGCCGTTGTTGTTGTTCGATCGAGGAGTTCGGACTGGGTTCGAGCTTCTCGGCGGCAGGGGCGAGCGCGGGGACCATGAGGTCCGATTCTGTGTCCGGAATGTGGGTTGATTTGGCGCACATGGAGGAAGACGGAGAGCTGCGTGGACTAAAGAACTGTTCCTTCATGAAGGAGGCGGGACTGTGCGCGTCCATGTTGCCGTCTGCACCACCGCTCACGGAGCCCAACGGCGAGCTGTGTTGTTTCCAAAAGGCGTCCACGGCGGATTTGGGGAATATAGCTTGAGAGCTTGCAGAAGAGCTGAAGAGGAGGCCACGTTTGGTATCGGAGGTGGGAGTGGTTGGGTCAGCCGACGATTGGTATGGCGGGTTCCAGAAGTCACTCGTAGTAGGGTTGGAAGAGGTGCTAGTGCTGGCACTGGTTAGACTATCGACCCCCTTGCCAAACCCGTTTGTGGTGTGGCTGCTTGTGGATGAAGGGGGCCTTGCAGGGTGTAGCGCGAGTGCAGGAGCGAACGATGTTGAAGCTGATGCTGGGATGGGAAGTCGCGATCCCGCAGGAGAGTTTACTGATTGCGCGCGAGAGCGAGGTCGCGCCCAGGCCGAGTTGTTTGACAAGGACAGGAGGGGCCCATCATGCTTGTGTCTTCTTCCGCGCTCATCCTCAAATTGCTCGTCTTCTTCTGACGGTTTACGCTCCTGATTTCCAAACGCGAGGGCGGACTTTACTCTGCGAACGGATCTTGCATGTTCGATATTCTGTTTTGATTTTTGTCAAGGTTGGATTGAATCCAGCTGGATTTATCACCTCTGCTGTGTCCTTGTCCGTTTCTGCTATCGTTTCATCCGCAGCAACTTGAGTGATGGTAGAAGCCGCGAGTGGGGCGGGTTTAGCGATTGGGGACTTGTTTGACCAGGGGAAGACCCTGTTCCAGAAGGGGGAGGCGAGACCTGTTCCAGTCCCCGTAGCCTCAAATACAGTCTTTTTACTGTTATTGTTGGTGTTAAAATGGTTGCTTTTGTTGGTCGCCTTTGGGGTTGCCGCCTCGAGTCCGTCTCTCTCTCGCGCCGTCTCGCTCTCAGAGAAAGTAGACGAAGACGACGACGAACGCAGGGAGTCGAACGAGCCGCGGTGGCCAGTCCGCATCTTGACTGGCGTCGAGTGGGTCGAGTGCAGGTCCATCGGTCCACTCGAAACTGTAGCTGCAACTCGGTCTCGACGCAAACTAGGCAGCAGAGGTCAGTGAACAGCCTGCCCCACGGGGCGCACCCAACGGCTACCTCGATTGCACGGCGTACGGCTCCACTTTGATGCCTTTGTTTTTTGGTCCGTTCGCCTGCTTGGCCAATCTCCACTCCTTGATGAGGCCCACCGCACACCAGCCGACATCTAATCACCTTTAAATATCTCCTACGGCTAGTCCAGAGAACTGTACTGCCCCTTTGTTTGCAATAATGAGTGGGGAAAAAACGAACATGAGGGATAAGGCGATCATCAAGACATGGAGGCCTCAACAAACCCCATCCCCGAACAAGGACCGCACCAGAGCAACATCCTCCACATCACATCCATGCAACGCGAGCTGCAAGGTATAATCCTTTACCACACCCATCGCTAAGTTGTGATCCCTCAACTGACACAACCCGTTGAACAAAACACTAGCAAAATCACTCGTAATCATAGCCCCACTACACTCCACGCGCTGCACTGTCCCCCAAAATTCGGCACACGGCCACAGATCCATCATATACCCGTCACACGAAAATACAAGCTCCTCCAAAACAGGACATCGCGACACGAATAACGTCATGAGCTTGGTCACACTATCGTCCGTCTCATACTCCACATTCGTTATACTCAATCGCCGTAAACGCGGCATCAAACTCTGCGCAAAACTTAAAGTCGCGCTGCTCTCAGCCCAAAACACAAGCTCAAACGGACCGTCCAGATGCAAATGTGTCAACCCGGGCGCCAGCGCGCCAATGTCTGGAATGTGCTCCACAACGAGATTGTCTAGACGCAGGTGCGTGAGCGTGCCCGCGTAGAGGCCAAGGAGGGGGCTAAGGACGGTAGCGCGGCGGAACTTGCGCCGCGTGATGCGGAGGCTGGACACGTTGGTCGCTTGTTGAAAGACAGTGAGGAATTGGCGGCGTTCGAAGGAGAGGCCCACGTGTTGGAAAGCGACATGGCGGAGGGTCGGGGTGATGATCCGTGCTATGATTTGTGAGTTTGAGTTAGAGTTTGGTGTCGTGATTGAGACGAATGCAAGGCGTAACCCAGCATGAAAAGTCAGAATTCGTCGCGCGAAACACTCACGTAAATACTGCATGATGCCCGTATCTGAAGAATCAATCCCGTGGCCCTCCAACGTGATTTCGACAATGCTACGCTGCCCGTGCGAGGCAAGTAACCGCACCGAGCTGATCGCATCCGTCTTGTTTGCTGAACTAGGCGCAGAAATCTTCACTTTCCTCACGCAGCCGTGCGGAATGTACCTATGAATGCATGGATTTTTAAGGGGCAACGTTCCTCCTCCTTCCGACCTCCAACATACGCGGCCCCCCCATAAGTCCCCCAAACGTAGAAGACACACACCTGAGAACAATGGCATGCCGCGGCATGACCAGATCCGTCCAAAGCTCTGCAATCGAGTACAGCGCGGTCCATGACACGCACACGCCGCGCGCGCACTGCACCGTCTCCTCCACGCCCACAAGCGCAAATACGCGCGCCACAAGGGGTAGCGGCAGCGTGTCTACGAAGGTACGGTTGGGCCGAGGAAGGAGGTCCCGCGCCGGCATCGTGGCCTCGTCCTCTTCCATGCTCTCCATGCCGTCAATGGAATCCATGCGCACGACCTGCGGCGGTGGCGGTCTTGTGCTGGTGGGGAGCGTGTGTTGGAGGAGGGACGACCGGCGGGGGGGGAACATGGAAGGTGGTGTGTTCAAAATATTCCTCAGCCGTGCTGAGAATGCTCTACAATGTCGTGGTTTGCCAGAGGAGGCCTACTTGGCTGAGAGAATTAGCTCATGGAATTGCACCATCACCTTGGTCACAGCCATTTTCTGGCCAATGTGGTTCATGGCCAATAGAAAAGGGATAAACAAGGATAAACATGTTATGCTCACCAGGGGTTAAGTTGGGTCCATGCGAGAACCTAGATACACCAGGAAATACATGATAAGTGTAAACATATTTGAAAGCAGCGAGGTTGTTTGAAGTGGTGGACCCATATCCAGCCAACGTTTCATTTCCAGAGCGTGCCCTGGACCATTGCATTTCTTAAAATTTCAAGCAGTTTGCAACAGAGTACTTACAACATCCATGATCAGCGATGATGTAACCCATCTACTCTGAGATGATTTGGGCTTGACTAACTGTGGCCTCGTTCATCCGGCCCATAATCCAAGTGTCTTTGTCCCCATCATTCCTGGACGCAGTCATTAAATGCGCAGTCATTGAGCAGATAGAGTGGATTCACTGAACCCATATGAAGTTGCAAAGTTAACTTGGAGGACTTAATGATGAGACATCCATTGAAGCTGATTCTTTTCAAGTGTTTTAAATTAAGTGAGAAAAGTAAAGTGGAAATGCATCATGCTGTTCCCATTCCACAGCGCCAGCGTTAAAAGTCCTTGCTTGACCTGCTACACTCAGCCCAGTGTCTATTGCACAGTCATGTCAGGGTCATACATGAATTTGTTGGAGGGTGTGGGCTCAAGGTTATGCCAGATGCTGCGGAAATTGTCCTTCAGCCTAATGGAAAGACCAAGAGTCAAGCGATGGGAAACATGATTGTGTAAACATTGGCATTTGTTCACCCAATGGTGCAGAATTGGATTCACTTCTTCAAGCTTGGGTTGTAGTGAAACAGTATGAGAAGGACAAGCGGAGGAATATGCTGCTGGATGTCAGGAAGAGGGTATGCTTACATATGCTGCATGAACACCTTTGGTGGGTTTAGGCAGGATACTAAAACCATCTTAAGTACTTGAAACTACTCATCGAAGAGGAATGTTGTGTCCTCTACGGATAGTTGACACCATTATTCAGAACATATTGACAATGGAAATGGAAAAGGTCACGCAACACTGTGGAAGTGAAGGTTGTTGGGCCCTTGATGCCAGGGATAACTACTAAACGTGACTTCGCAGGCCTGATATGAGGTGACTCTGAACGTCCTTCAGGATACTGTCTGACAAGGAAATACAGCCCCGCTGTTCTTAGCTTCAAACTTTGCGACGCTCGCGTTGGAGTTAAAGTTGTCCAAAATGTCATTCTTTCTCGGATGGACCGTAAGGATCGAAAGAACCGGAGTCCGCGCACTTCAGGCAATCCACATTTTGTGAACGACTCTGATAATTGGCATAAATAACATGTCGTAACCGTTCTTGTGACTTGTTCGCCTTCGCATTCAACGCAACTAGCCGGTTTCTAAAGCATGCCAGCCAAGAATATCGCGTGGCGGCGTCCAAAAATCCGTAATGCAGACGTCAGCCACTGCGCGTGTGACCCACTTCTCGAATAGCTTATGAGGAAAAAAAAAATTAAAACGGAAAATGTGCGTGAGTCAAAACAAAAGTTTGTCAAGTTGGGCGAGCAGGGCGCCGGCGTTGAAGGCCACCAAATCGCGGCAGACAAATCTATTAAAAAAATAACAACAACATGAACACTGCAGCGTCCCTGATCATTACTCTTGCCCTTAACTCCATCATTCTTGGAGTTGCCGGCGCTTCTACGCCTGTCAAACTCGCGCCAACTGTGCCAGCTTTCCCACCCGCAGGATACAGCTTTCCTGTCACGTCTTGCAAGCCACCGTCAGTGATTCCACCTCTTACCACTCGAGTCTCCACCGGTTACTACACGGGTGTGAATCACACGACTTACTTTGAATGGCGCGGGATTCCATATGCGGCCCCGCCCACAGGTTAGAAAACATTATTTTTAACATATCGTCACACTCAACGCAAATTTTTTAGATTACACAACTGCCGCCGCGCCACCCGTTCCCGGGTGCGCCCTCCACAACGCGACCGCCAGTATCTCCTGCGTGCAACCTAACGGCCAAGGCCAAACCGACTGTCTCGTCCTCAACGTTGCCGTCCCCCCCTCTGCCAACTCCGCATCGAAGCTGCCTGTATTCTTTTGGGTGCACGAAGGCTCCTTCCTGACGGGCAATGGCTTGGGCCACTTTTACGAGCAATATGCGGCTGCGTGGGGGCTGGTTGCCGTTAGCACCAATTACCGCTTGAACGGATGCTCTGTCGGGGAATGCATAACAGATGTGACCATGGTGAGGTTCACTTAAAATTAAGGGTAACCTTTTTGACTGTCACAACTTGGTTTGGTGATTTGTGTGTACAGGCGCTCCGATGGGTCCACAATAACATTGCCCAATTTGGTGGCGACCCGAGTCGTGTCACCGTTGCCGGCTGCAGCGCGGGTAGCGGACTCCTCGCCACCCTCCTCTGGCAACCCAGCCCCGCGGCCGCCTACTTCCAACGCGCCGCCTTCTACAGCGGATTCATTGCAGAGTACCAGATAGATCTGCAGCTGCCGCTCTACCTCGTGCCCAGCCTCTTCGTGACCGCGATGGACGTCAAGGCGCCCGTCACGTCGCATCAAATTGCCGCGAGCAAGTTGCTTCTGGCGGCCAATGTACCGAGCTATCATGTGAAGAACATGTTAGGTGGAGATGGAAGTGACCTGGGAACACTTTTTAGTGCCAAAACGAACTTGTACCAGCAGGTGTTGGCAAACTTTGTGTGGGGGCGCCCCAACTTGTATCTTGCGCCGTTTGCGAGTAAGAATTATACGACGTATAGCAAGGCTGGGGTGTTTACGAATATGTCCATTCCCTCTACGATTTTGTAAAATGTGTCCGCGTTTTCCCTTATGTGCCTGAATAAAAAAAAGACGATGATAAGTTGGAATAATGACGTAGGTATCCACAACGGGAGTGCGTCGGACAGGGCGTAGGCCATTGAAAACGGTTGACTGCTTTGCGGTTTCATCGGCGGAGGGAGCAGGGGTCATGTCTAGCCATTGCGATTATGCCTGACAAGTGACGAGAGAGGAATGGCATGGTTTGCCGAGAAGACGGCTGATAGTAGCAGGCAGAATTGCGAATTCAATACCAAGTATTGTTGCATTTGAAGTGCTGGTGTTGAAGTGCGAAAGGAGACTGAGCACGGTGACTTTAGAAATTAGTGCTGTCTGTATCAGCCTTTCCAAAACCACCCACTCAAACATTCATGGCTTTTGAGTAAAGAACACAGATATCCTGGGCCTTAAGGGACCCTTTGTGGTTTGACTGCCAAGACGTAGCTAGATCTTTGGATCGTTTAGTGTTCATGCCATTTTCTGATATGATTCGTGTCCGGGTTGTGCCACCTCATAGTCCCCGTGCTGAACATAGTAGCATTTCTCGCAGCATTTCTCCCTTCTTGAAGTCGTCGTATGCATGAGAGAGACGTTCCATGTTCTGTCGGTAAGGTTCTGAGATCGCAGCGTTCCCGATGGGTGGCTCCCGGTAACGTGGAGATGGCAGCCATTTAGAATTTGCTTCCCAACCAGCGTCCTTGTTGAATGCCATCATCCCCATCCTCAAAGTCCAAGGCTTTGGCAGAGACCATTTCTCAACTTAAAGCTTCTGCTGCTAAGTGCGTTGGTGAGATTCGGAAGGGACCACCATAATAGTCCCCTTCAAGCCTGCGCATCGCTTGCTACCATTGCCAGGCATCTGACTTAAAACTCGTTTAAACCAGAGAAACGGTGGCTTGTTGCTTCGCACGTGAACGTGGCTGCGCACGAGTCGTTTGGCGACCCTCTCCTCGATTTGGTGTTGGCGCCACTTCTGGCGTCTTCAGCCAGCCACGCCTCCGTTATCCGTACTTAGCGCTTCTTACTGCAAACTTGCTTATTTGTCTAACTTAA